>CAUYRH010089464.1:0-129953 GCA_963574655.1 Perodicticus potto | reverse complement strand
AACTGAGTTTCCCAGGTACTGGGCTTTCCAAGTTGTCCCCATGGTTACTGAGTTACCCCCCTGAGCCGCCATGCAGCTACACCCTGAACCAACTACCTGACTGTGACTCCGCCTTGTAACCCGCCTTTTTTGCTTTTGTACATGCTTGCTTTGCCACATCAGCACAAAAAGGGTATAAAAGGCCGCCTGCATTTCTCTTAGGGGCTGTTTGCCTTTTGCGGGCAGCAGTCCGTCTGTGCAGATGCGACCACTTGATTTAGCCATTTGCCTTTTAGGGGCAGTGGTCCATCTGTGCAAATGTAACCACCTGATTTGGCCGTTTGCCCTTCGGGGCAGCGGTCCGTCTGTACAGATGTAATAAATGACCATCTGATTTGGGCTGTCTGCCATTTTGCGGCGGCCCCCCTGCGCAGGAGTAAATAAAATCACCTCTGATTTGTACCCAAAGTGGGGGTCCGTATTTTTATGGGTGGTCTGAGTTACAACACAGAGGAGGGGAATAGGAGAGTGTGGCACACATTCCACACATGCGCACTGTGGACCAGGTCGGCTGCTAAGCAGGACAGGCACCAGCAGCAAAAACACCCCGAGGGCCGGATAAATGTCCTTGGTGGGCCCCATGTGGCCCACGGGCTGTACTTTGAGGACCCCTGATCTACAGAGTTCAGCCACAGGAACCCATGCCCCAGAAGCCTGCTTTCCCACCTTTGCATACACAGATACCTCATCAGGCCCTTGTGGGTTAAGTGCACCTGCTGCTGTGGGGTGAGAGGCACGGGATAGGCTAAGACCCTCGTGAGCTGATGCCAACAAGCCCCCCCCCACCAGTGACTGCCTCCACTGAGAGTGGGAGTTGCCTCCCCACAGCCCATGAGGAGGGCCAGGGCTGCACTGGGCAGGGGTTAGCCCTTACCAAGGCCTGTTCAAGGCTCTAGTGGGAGCAGCTGGCTGGAGGAGGGGGCTTAAAAACCCCAGGAGAGTGGGGGAGGGGCTTAAAACCCCAGGAGGGCCAGGGAGGGGCCAGGTGAGGCAGCCCCGGGCAGCACAGGGCAGCACAAGGCAGCCCCAGGCCCATGTGGCCCTTTCTGAGTCGGGCTCTCTTCCCACCCCCTACCGAGGCCTGGCTCCAGACTGTCTCCTCAGACCCTGAGGCCCAGGGCTGGGGGGCCTGGCGGGGAACCAAAAAGACCTGTCTAGGGCCAGGGGCTGGGAAGGAGAAGAGAGAGGAACAAGCAGAGGACAACCAGGACGAGGACGCAGGCTTCCTGCTGTCCCTGGTGAAGTGGGAACACCTGGCCGACCTCCCAGTGCCTGAACAGGTAGGCTGTGCAGAGGGCCCAGCAGAAGCCTGGTGGTCTCCAGAGACCCCACGTCGGGCAGCTTCAGCTGACTGAGGGGGGAGGGCTGCAGTCTACCTTCCTGGAAGAGGTGGCCCTGAGGCCCACTGCTGCAGTTGGGAGGGTTGGGTGCCCTCTCTGGCCCAGGGAAGGGCCCTTGCTCTGTGGGACAGTGTGTCCTTGTCAAGAGAAGGGGGTCCTGCCCTGAGGGGAGTCTGCAAGTGTCTGCCCAGGCTCAGGGGCCACCTTGGCAGGAACTGGAGGCCATGAGGCTGAAGCTGTGGGCCATGGAGCAGGCTGAGCGGCCAGAGCCGCCTGTTGTGTCAGTCAGGGCCCAAGAAGAGGAGGGTGCAAGGGCTGAACAGCTGCTGAGCCCCAAGATACCAGGTAGGAGCTTGGGGGCCCAGACAACCCCTCCCTGGACACAGTCTGGGTGGCAGCTCTGAGCCCCCCTCCTCTGTGAAAGGCTGGCTGGGAAGAGTCTGCCTTTCCATGAGGGTTGGGCCGGGCGGCCTCCCCGGTGTGAGCTGCCTGAGAGGTGAAGGAATGGGCTGCTGATGGGGGACCTGCTGGTCCTAAGGCTGTGCCTCCACAGGCTGCCCCTACCCTGAGACCCCCAAGGAGAAAGTGGAGGCTGACCAGAGATCCATTTATGTGGGCAACGTGAGTGGAGGCAGTGAGCTGGGGCCCAGCAAGGCAGGTGCCCACCCAGGTGGCCACAGAGGTATCCCTGTGGATAGAACTGACCACCCTCCTGGCTCGCGTGAGGGTCCAAGGAAGGGAGGTGCATCTGGGTTGCAAACTCAAGACACCTCCAGGGCCAGATATGCTCTAGTGGGGAGCAAGCAGGGCCCTGGCACTGATGCGGGGGGTGGGGTGGGTGGGAAGCAGACTGTCCCCTCAAGGAAACCCAGGCCTATGGTCCACCAGACCTTCCAACTATTTGACATGAGCCCCTCTCCTAACAGGCTAGTAGGTGGCAACAAATTCCCCTTAAAAAACCTCACACGCTTTGACAGGCCACATGAGCACCGGGGGAGAGGGGTTAAGAGGGCACACTGACCTAGGCTCACTCACCCTACTATGCCCTTGGCCTTGGGGCCATCCCTGGCCAGGGGCCAAGTCTTGGGGTTTCTTACACTCTCCCCCCACCAAGAAACCCTGAATGCCATGCCTTGTCCAGGTGGATTACGGGGGCACAGCTGAGGAGCTGGAGGCCCACTTCAACTGCTGTGGGGAGATCCACCGAGTCACTATCCTGTGCGACAAGTTCTCTGGACACCCCAAGGGGTCAGTGTGGGGCTAGAGTGGGACGTTCTGGCCCAGGCCCTGAGCTGCACCCTCACTCACATCCTCGTGCTCCCCCTCTCCCAGCTACGCCTACATAGAGTTTGCCACCAAGCGCTCTGCCCAGGCTGCCACGGAGCTGGACGACAGTGTCTTCCGAGGCCGGGTAATCAAGGTGCGTCCAGGAGTCGCCACACTGCTGGGTCCCTGGGAGCCCAGGCACACAGGAGCAGAGAGGTTAGGCCACTGGCCTCAGGACACAGAGCTGCCCAGCCAATTTCTTCATTCCCTGTGTCCGCACCTCGCTGGGCCAGGCAGGGGCATGGCAGGGAGCACTGGGCCTGTGCTGGGTTTTGTCTAGGTGTGGCATGGGGGAAATCCCTCTCAACCCAGGGGGATGTTGGCACGGACCAGGCATGTCACGTGGCCATGGCTGCATCCAGGTGAAGGTGGAAGGACAGTTGAGGCCTAAATGGGGATCTTGAGGTCGGGACCCATGGTCTGGACAGCACAAAGCCTGATGGGCTGCAGGGCCTATGCACTTCTGCCTGTGAGCCAGACCAGAGAAACCCAAGAGGGCTTCCTGATGACAGCTGCTGCCCCAGGTTTGGCCCTGAGGGCTGAGTGCTACTGCATGGGGCAGGTGCCAGAACAGCCCTTTGGTTCCAGGTGCTGCCCAAAAGGACCAACTTTCCAGGGATCAGCTCCACAGACCGTGGGGGCCTGCGAGTACACCCAGGTACCAGAAGCGCACCCTTCCCCCACAGTGGCCTCCAGGGCAGGCGCCGGTTCAGACCACGTGGGCAGAACCGGTGAGTGGGGCTCTGGGGCAACATGGGGGTGAAGGGGGCCCAGGGCCTGAAGCTTCAGAGAAGGGGCTGCCTGAGCATGACCCCAATGTAGTCAGGGCCTGTGGCCAGCACGGGCCCTTCCTGGCACTTCTGTAGCCAAGGACTGGCGGCAACCCCAGCCACTGCTGCCTTCCTGTGCTCAGCTGAGGGAACTGAACTGTGTGTGTGGGGGGGGGGCGCTGCTTCAGCTTGGGGGCTTTGTGCAAACTCTCAGCCTAGAAGGGCACCTCTCATTCCCACCAAGGCTCTGGCAGGCAGCATTTCTGGTAAGTGCAGGGGAGGCTATGGCCAAGAGGGGGCTGGAAGCTGCAGGAAGGCCCTCAGGGCTCTCCTTGGGCGCACTGGGGGCCATCCTGCCTTTAGTTCTCACCTGATGTTCCAAGAGCTCTGGGCTGAGCCTCCCCACAGCACATCCTCCCCTTGTGTTCTGTGCAGGGCCCGTGGAAGGTTCTCCCCATGGTTCTCACCATACTGAGGGGAAGGCCGGATTGTGAGAGGGGCTGGAGGCTGGGTCAGCAGTGTCCAGCTGTGTCCTATACAGGCCATTTGTTCGAGGGGGCAGGGGAGGGGGCCGGGGCAGAGGGTGAGGCCAGAGAAGTGAGCCCCCAAAGAGCTGGGCTTGCCCACAGGGCCTCAGGTAGCAACCTGACCTCACAGCTGCAGCCACAGGTCACAGCACAGCATGGGGGGGAAGAGGTACTGGCTTTTCTACTAACTTGTTTTAAAGAAAAATAGAAATGTGTGTCTTAATGGTAATATGTAAATTATTAAATTTGAATATTTTTTAAAAGCACAACACACCTCCCCCTTCTATTCTCCTTGGACACAGCTTCACTGTGCATCCTTCTCAGGCAGATTCCACAGAGAAGGTGGCCCAGGGAGATGTGTCTGTGTCATGAGTGTCACCATCAGCCCCAGAGTGGTCCTTAGCCCTCCTGTCAAGCCTGGTACTCTCAAGCACACGTGCCCACCAGGGACCAACACCTGGCCCTTGCTGAAGTCTGTGGGAACTGGGCCCTGATACCCAGATTCTCCCTGAAGACAGGCCCTGCCTGCACCCAGCTGCATTCAGAGCCAGGAGAGGAAGCCATAGGCCCAAGCCCAGGTGCACCAGGTTCTGGCACAGCACTGATGATGCCCTCCTGGTGCTTCTGTAGCAGCTCGCTCACCTCGGACACGTCCCGCCCTATCAATTCCTTATTCCCTAAGCTGGGCTGGGCCCCTCAGGCACCTGGCCCACCTCCCCCCTCTAGCACCTGGTTCTCCACACTGGTCTTCTTGCCTTCCCAAGCCAGCTTTAACCCCCTCTTGGGGGCGAATGGTGCCCCTCAAACATGCCCACGCTCATCTCCAGAACTGGGGAACCTGTCACGGTTTTTTTTTTGGTGGGGGGGTGTTTGTTTTGTTTTGAGACAGAGTTGCACTTTGTCCCCCCTTGGTAGTAGAGTGCTGTAGCGTCATAGTTCACAGCAACTTTAAACTCCTGAGCTTAAGCAATTCTCTAGCCTCAGCCTCCCTAGTAGCTGGGACTACAGGAGCCCGCCACAACACCCAGCTATGTTTAGAGACAAGGTCTTGCTCTGGCTCAAGGCTGGTCTCAAACCTGTGAGGTCAGGCAATCCACCTGCCTCCGCCTCCCAAGTGTTAGGATTACAGGTGTGAGCCACCACATCACATTTGAAGCAAAAGTCTCTGCAGGCATTATCCGTTAAGGACTCCAGATTACCTGGGTAGGTGCTAAGTCCAGTGACACAGTGGACATGAGACACCTGAGACCAAGAGAGGACAGAGGCCAAGGTCACTGGAACCACCGCAGCTGGTATGGGGCTGGGGCACTCTCCCTTCGAAGAGAGGGACCAGCCCTGTTGACGCCTTCATGGGCCTACAACCGTGGGGAAAAAGTTCTGTTTTAAGCCCCATCTATGGTGCCTTGTTAGAGAAGTCCCAGGAGACTGACAGCCTTGCCATGTCTCTGCCATTAATGGTCAGGATTCCCTAGACCGAGCAGCTGCCACCAACCTCCAAGACCCAACTAAGGTCTGCTCCCAGGCCTGCCATTCACCCTGGAGGGAAAAGGCCAACAAGTAGAAAAAAAAAAAAAATGCCAATAAGTCTGGCAGCAGGGTGGGCCTGAGGGGGGCACAGAACCTCAGCATCAGAGTAGCCAGCAGTGCCTCACCTCAGCCAGGACATATGAGACAGTGGGGAGTGGAAAGTGAGGTTGTGGCTTTGCCCAGACTCCCAAGCAGCCCTGGGCAGGGCCTGGTCCTGGCCACTTGCAGCTGGGATGCTGCAGAAGGAACCTGCTCCTGCTGGTTAGGTGGAGCACACATGGCACCTAACAGATGAAAGCACCAAGCACCCTGACCACGGGGAGAGGCTGGCGATCCTGATGCACTTGCCAAGCCCGTGGTTTCTTAGCCACCCCCATACACCTAGGATGTTATTTCTTGTCCATCTTGAGCCTCCTGTGTGGCTGCTGCTAGGAGACAGAGTGAGTCTGGAGAGTCCCTTCTCTCCTAGGGATTGAGGCCCAGCAGGCTACGATGGAAGGAGACCCACCCCTTGGCATGGCCCCCACACAGACAGCGAGGGCCCTGAGTCAAAGTGGCTGAGATTCCTGCTGTGTCCAGAGGAAGCAGACACTGTCTCAGGTGGGCAGCCAACTGGAATGGGCTCCCCTCACCTCTGGTCTGGTGCAGGAGAGGCAGGGCTGCTACCAGCAAGGCCCACCAGAGTGGTCAGGGGAGGCAGCCCTCGTGAGAAGCCAGCCTCCTGGTGGAGGTAATAGTAATACATGGAACTGCCATGTGACAGTGCCACGTCACCTTTAAGCAGATGACTTTCTGAGGCCTAAAATAATACTGCCTGTGAAATTCCTTCACGTGATAAGCACTATGGACTGCTCTGGCTGCACCTAACATAAAATCCATACTAGTATCTTGAACAAGAGAGGAGTGTATTTTATTTTCTCATATTAAAAAATTTCCACGAGTAGTCCAGAGCTGGTATGTCAACAAAGGCCCAGTATCCTTGCTCTCTGCTCCCTCATCCCTAGGGTACGAATATTGTCCTCACACTCACAAGATAGCTGTCTGAGCTCCGGCCAACACATCCAAGTTTCAGGCAAAAAGACGACAAAAGGTGAAGGGTATTCCCTGCACCAGCTAAGCCCCCTATTAAAGGCTCTTTCCTGCCTCCATTTATATCCCCTAACTACTCACCCAGGTGCTACAGAGGATAGCAAGTGGCTTCTACCCTGTCAATATACTTGAGTAATGCTCAACTCTGTTAATAGGAAGGGGAAAATGGATGCTGGGCTGGCAACACGCAACCTCCACTCAGGCAGAGGACGCCACACTACAGAGGCAGATGGGGCTGGCCTCTGTCCATCTTAAGCCTCCTGTGTGGCTGCTGCTAGGAGACAGAGTGAGTCTGGAGAGTCCCTCCCACCTCTGTAGTCTGGCCTGGGGCTCCTGGGCTCAGTATCCAGGCCCTTTGAAGGGAGGTGCGGAGCCCCCACAGGCATCTGCCCAGGATCAGCTACCTGGCCTTTCAAGACCACCCAGGGCCTGGGACAGGCCTTTCTCACACACACTCCTTATGCTTTGTTTTTCTTCCATAATTTATGAAATGAATACTGTGCCTGATGGATGGGACCATAACCCAAAGGTGCAGAGAGAAGAGCCCACCTCCCTCTCCCCCCATCCCCGGGCTGACCCACCGCCTCCTGTTCCCCCAGGGCACCCCTGCTGCTCCCTCCTGAAGGGCCTGGAGAAACTCAGTTCTGGAAGGCTGGCAGTGGGGGGACCTCCGGGGGTGTCTCTTCCATGGTCTTGGGTTGCTCAACTCAACAGCTTCCCCTGATCCTGTGGGCTGTAACCACACTCCCTGTCGTCACCTGGACTTCACAGGGGTCAGGACCAGCAGGTTGAGACCCAGTGGCAGTGCGTCACCCTCAGCCCAGCTCCTGGGGCAGACAGGCAGGGGTTCTTCACACCTGCTCATCCCTGCACACAAGCAGCACACAGCAGGTGGCTAGACGCCCAGGTCCACGAGGCTTCCCACATCTCAACGGCTCCTCCTGAGGCCAAGGTGGAGGCCAGACCATGTGTCAGATGCAAACAATAGAAGCCAAGTCCAGAGGAGAAAGGCTCTTACCCATGAAGTGCTGTGGTCCCTACATCCCAGGCTGGCTCTTGGCTCAAAAGGCCAACTTCCACAGAACTCCCCACCTGTCTGGCTGACAGGGGGCCACAGCAAGGGCAGAGGGAGGGGCATGGGCTGGCCACACACCCCAGAGGTCACCCTGCCCACAGGCTCCGAGCTCTCTAGGCCCCAGGTGACCCTGACCCTTCTGCTGAGTGGGGACAGCTTCCTGCTGGCTTTGGTCCCTAACCTGTGCCCACATGCCCAAGAAGTCTTTAGCTGAACTCTCCTTAGTTACATCTTCTGCAGAAACAGAAGGGAAAAGCCAAGTTTCGTCTCACAAGACCTTTAGTTGAGATGCACTGTGCATGAGATCCTGCCCCCGAGCAGCACATCACATCAGGAAAAGGCAATGACAGATGTCTCCACAATAGTGACACGCAGACGGCTCTTGAGACGGCTGGCAGCAGAGCTCCTGCTCAACAAACTTGTACCATCATAGACATCACCATGTTGTCAAAGGCCCTGCAAGAACAGCTAACCAAGTCAGGGGACAGGCCCCACCCCCACCTTAGGACTGGTGGGTCCTTCCCTGGGGTCCAGACAAGTAAACTCAGCTGAGACACCAGAATGGGAGCCTGCCACAATGGGCAGTGGGTACCTGTTTCCTAACCCCGTGCAGCTTCCTAAGGCCCCTGGCTGGGTCTCCCTGTATCCAGGCCTGAAGGGTCCCAGGCAGGACTGCATTGAGCAGGGAGCATTGACCGCTTGCTGTCACCTGAGAGGCGGGATGACCCACAGCATTCCTGCCGAGGGAGGGACCTAGCCTGGGTCACTGCAGCGTCCCCTCACCTGCCAACAACTGCGGGCACAACTGCGTTGCAAAGGCAGTGGTCTCGGGACAAGGACCCCAGAAGCAGGTCCGCAGAGTGTGCTGCTGGACAGAGTCTCTGATGTTCAGATGGGAAGTCTGCCTGCACTGACAGCTATTTGGAAGATGCCTTCAACCCAAATTGAACATAAAGTCAGACGTGGCAGCAGCATGAAGATACGTTCTCCCTGAAGGCTGCTGTCCACGTGCTTGGGCCCCTCCCTTCCTGAGCTTCTATGCAGGTGCCCACTGGGTACACCTGGGAGACCATGTGCAAGCTCTGTCCCCCACCACACCCTCCTTTTATCCACTTTATGCTGCAAAGGTTTGTGTAGTTTTTTTGGAAAACCACTGCCTTTGGGAGGCAGCACTCGTGACTCAAAAAGACCTTCCCACCCTTACATTCCAGACATGAACAAGTGACAAAGCACAGAGGCAGGGCCCACCTGGACTGGATGTGGTCCCCTGGGTTGTAGAAGGGGTTGCACATCACGTCTGTGTAGGAGTTATGCAGTTTCCGGAACATCTGAAACAGGTAAATTAACATGTACTCACAGCTACTGACAGACTTTTGGCTTCTCGGCATTTCTTTTTCTTTTACTTTTTTTTTTTTTGAGACAGAGTCTCAGTATGTTGCCATCAGTAGAGTGCCGTGACATCACAGCTCACAGCAACCTGAAACGCTTGGGCTTAAGCTATTCTCTTGCCTCAGCCTCCCAAGTAGATGGGATTACAGGTGCACGCCACAACACCCGGCTATCTTTTTGCTGCAGCTGTCGTTGTTTTAGCTGGCCCGGGCTGGGCTCGAACCCGCCGGCCTCAGTGTATGTGACCAGCACCCTACCCACTGAGCTAAGGTGCCGCCCGGCTTCTCAGCATTTCAAGACAAAGGGAACAGACAAACCAGCCGCCTCAGTGTGCCCTTCTAATTCCCAGCACTTACGCTGCGGATTTCATTGTCTCGAAGGGCTGTATTGGAAGAGTCCACGACCATGACGAACTTCACCTTGGAGTTGGTAACGTACCCGTATCTGCATAGCAGGTTAGGGAACATACTTCTAACTTGGGGCTTCAAGGCCAAGTGAGATACATGTGCACCCAGGGCCCTGGGTGCCCTCGCTTTGCAGAAACAAGACAACCTAGAATGTCATGAGTGCCCGTGCAGCGGCTGCACCAAGCACGAACCTGGACATTTCCGTGAGGAACAAAGGGCAGGCAGCCTGTGAGCCAACCAAGCCTGGTCCAACCCATACTCCAGGACCCTGAGTCTGTCTGTCCTGGGACACCACACCCTCTTTCGTAATCAATGCCTGGCCCAGAAAGTCAACTGTAAAACTAGAAATTTCAGGAGGGAGGACAAGTGGTAGGATCTCACCTAACCTGCACAAGGTGTGGGTGTTCAGCACGCCCCCAGTTAAACCTGACCTTTACCTTAGAATTAAAAACAATGTAACCTAAACATTTGCACCATTATATTAATCTGAAAAAAAAGCCAGAAATATGAGGAATAAAGTGAATCCTCTCCTCAGAGACTGTTATTTTGTCTAACAGTGCCAAACATTACTGTGACAAACTACATTACTGTTCGTGGGACCATGTCTCAACTCCATAGTCTCAAAGCAATTTGTCCCAAGGGACTGGTAAAGTGCTTCTAGTAACTTATGAAGCAAGACCTGATAATGAGATGAGGTGGCAGCCTCTCTGAAAAGCACAAAGAGATCCTTGCAGGGGCAAACCAGGGGAGTCCCCGGGTCCTCTACAAACCAGACAAGTGACAGGTATGTATACCACCACATCCTCCAAGGAATGCATGCCTTGCTTCACTCAAATTATTCTTCCAATTAAAGGGAGAGAAAAGGCTCAGCACCCATAGCTCAGTGGTTAGGGTGCTAGCCACACGCAATGGGGCTGGTGGGTTTGAACTGGCCCAGACCTGCTAAACAACAATAATAAAATAGTCAGGTGTTGAAGCCAATGCCTACAGTCTCAGCTACCAGGGAAGCTGAGGCTAAAGAACTACTTGAGCCCAAGAGTTTGAGGTTGCTGTGAGCTGTGACACGACGACATAGTGAGACTCTACCTCAAAAAAATAAATTAATTAAGGAAAAAAATAGTCAGAGGCCTTCACTAACTTCAGGCTTCACTAATTCCCTGGCTGGTGGAAAACCCTCGCTTTTTTTTTTCCTTTCATATATTTCGAGTTTCTCTGACCCTAACGCACACCCTGCATCTGAAGGTGTAGTCTCCAAAAATCCCTGCCAGATGCTGAAAGATACACCTTGTAGTCCTCCGTGGGGTAGAGCAGGCCCAGGTAGAGCTCCCTCTGGTCGACCAATGCCTTCCCCATCGCGGAAATCTTCTCATCCACCACGTCCAGGGATGTGTGTACCATGTAGTGGAACTTCAACTCATTCTCTGTGGGAGCGCTGCGAATGTACAGAGGGTAGTTCTGCAAGAGAGAATGATGGCTACTGAAAGGATAAGAATCCACCCAGCTTGTGCCAGGGAGTGCTCTGGAGGCTGGGCCCGTGACCTGCCAGCCACCTGCACCATCCGTTCACCATGAACCCACCACTTCATTTTCCATGCTTCCGTTGGCAGTGCCTCAATCTAAGTAGGTTTACATGTTTGCAAAGGGGCAGAACAGAGAAGACAACTAAGAAAAACATGTTTGAGCACAGCCTGACAACTAACCCTATCACTTGGGCAGGTATACACCTTCCTGGAGTCCACTCAGCCTTAGTCCACCTCCAGCTCTGTGCAGTCACCTCAGCATGGCACCATAAACTCTAGCTGCTTCCTAAACTTTCACCTGCTGCAATTTCTTCACCTTGACGATGGCCTTTTTGCTAATCCTTCAAGACTCAGCTCAAATTCCCTTCATCTTGCATTTCTGACCATCCTAAGCCCCGATCTGGCTAGCAGCTTCTTTTCTGGACTCCCACACACCGCAATCCTGACACTGGCTGCCACAGAGATGCTAAACAAGACGCTGTTCATTATGGCGAAGTCGCCCCTACCCTAAATAAACTGCAAACAAGCAAATGAGGAGCTGTGACCCAGAGGGAAGTCCAGAGAAGATTCACAGCAGTCTACTGCGCTGATCTCCAGGGAGACCCTGGATAGGAAACTGAGGCTGGGTGCAGGAGGAGCACGTACACAGCCACCCGCTGGGTCTTAGCATTCAAAAAACGCTTGAAAATGCCAGAGGAAATGAAACGTATGTTGGCCAAAAAAGGGGATGAGGAGAGGGGGTCCAGATGCACAGGCCCAGGGGCCAGAGAGCAGAGCCTGTCCAAGGACCTGCAGGTAATTGAATTTGGAGTGGAAGGTGCAAGTGGCACTGAGAAGGAATCTAAACATGCTGATTCAGGCATCAGCCTAGGCAAGAAGCCATTGGAGACATTTCAGACATGGCCCCACCTGTTTTTAACACAGCACTGCGACAGCTGTGCGGGCGAGGGCAGCAAAAGGACAGAGCTGCGGCACCGGGACGCGGAACCGACAGAGCCTGCTGAGGGCGGGGCTGGGGTGGGAGAGAGCGGGGGGGTGCAGGTGCGGGGTGGGGGTGACATTCGGCCTGCGAGACCTGCGACAGCGGAGTTAAGACCTCTTCGGGTTGCATTCCGTAAGAAACCTGGCAGGGCTGCGAAGGCGGACAGGCGCGCAACGCGGGGCGGGGAGGCGGGCCGCGGGCCCGCAGAAAGGCCAGGCGCCCGCCGCCGCCCGCGTACGCACCTCTTTGGCGATCACCGCGATGCACACCGCCATCTTGAGAGGCCCGCGCGGCCCTGCGTCACGTGACCAACTGCCGGTCACGCGGGCGCCCACGCCCCGCGCGCGTCAGCGCAGGCCCCGCCCCGTCACGCGCCGTCCAGGCTCCGGGCCCGGCAGCCGGCTAGAAGCGCTGGGCGCCGCCAGCTCAGTGATGGCTTGGAAGCCGCGGTCCGCGGGCCCGGGCATGGTTGCCATGGCGGCGGTTGCCGCGGCGACGAGGTGGCTGCTGCTGTCGCTGGTGTTGAACTCCGTGGGGCTGGGGGCTGCGGGGCAGCCCCCCAACATTGTGCTCCTGCTCATGGACGACGTAAGCGCGGGCGCGGGGAGGGGACGGGGAAACGGGGGCAGGGTTGCGGGTGGGAGGGAGGGATGACGCGGAGCGCGCCTCGGGGGCG
The DNA here is from genome assembly GCA_963574655.1 of Perodicticus potto. Lineage (NCBI taxonomy): Eukaryota > Metazoa > Chordata > Mammalia > Primates > Lorisidae > Perodicticus > Perodicticus potto. The sequence continues at coordinate 117,286 of CAUYRH010089464.1, read as the reverse complement.
AGCGGCGGGGTGCTGCCTCTGGCCGGGGTGACCAACCGCAGGTGAGGGTGGCCGGAGTGAGACCGGGAGTCTCCCCCCCCCCCGAGGACTTGGCTCTGCCTCCCTTTCCAGTCCCCCCACTTCGGAAGGGCATCTGCCCAGTTCGGCCCACCCGAAAGGGAGGCCCTGGGCGTCTGGGAGGAGCAGAGAGACGGAGACCCTCGGCTTGCCTTGGGCTTCATACCCCCATCTTACCTCTGAGGGTGCTAACCAAACGCCAGTCCCTGAGGCCAGGGAAGACGGAGCAGGGGTGCGGCCCGCATTGGTGGCCTAGCTGCTGGGTGGCAGGGCTGGGTCGTCGTGCTGTCCTGTCCCTTCACCCCTGTGGCTCTCACCTGTTTGCCACCTACTGAAATCACTCAGCATGAGGCACTTCCGCAGGGTCCAAGCCCCGGCCAGGCACGTGAGCCTCACCTGTTCTCAGGGTCACACAGGTCTGGCTTGTCCTGGTGCTGTTGGGAGATAACACTGAGTAGGCACCGTCTTGGACCGTCGTGGGCCCCTGTAGGGGGCCTGTAGACCAGTGCTGTGCTGACTGGCAAGGGGGCAGCGAGCCACATGAAAGTGTTGGGCAGTTGTGACTACTGGGCATTCGGAGGTGCTGTGGTTATGAAATATACTCAGATTGCAAAGAGTTAAAAAAAAAGAACATAAGGGCGGGGCCTGTGGCTCAGTGAGAATGGTGCCGGCCGTTTACCAAGGATGGCAGGTTCAAACCTGGCCCCAGCCAAACTGCAACAGAAAAAAACAGTGGGGCGTTGTGGCGGGCACCTGTAGTCCCAGCTACTCGGGAGGCTGGCAAGAGAATCGCCTTAGCCCAGGAGTTGGAGGTTGCTGTGAGCTGTGTGACGTCACAGCACTCCACCAAGGGCGATAAAGTGAGACTCTATTTCTTAAAAAAAAAAAAAAAGAACATAAAATATTTAATGGTATTTAAGTAATTGACTCTTTAGTATAAACAAATTAATGATACTGAGATACGCCTACAAAGATTATCGACATAGCCATAATTCCATGTTCAGAGATGACTACTGAGAACACTGGATATGCTTGTTTTTAGTCTTAAAAGTTTATACAAATAACGACAACTGCTGTCCACGGAGGATCCCCCGCTCTTGTATCCTGCTTCTAGTAGGTAGGCTCTGCTCAGTAGCAGGCAGCAGGCAGTATCTCACTGGAAAAGTTAACTTCCTGTTTCAGTGTTGACCTTCTCAGAGTTCAGTTCCCTGTCTTGGCTGCCTCTGCAGCCAGGCTCACACTCCCAGCGTCCTGCGCTGTCTAGACTTTCCCATGACAGATGGGCATGTGAGGACCCCTCCCGGCAGCTCAGAACATGTTTTTTATGTGGAAGACTTGTTGAAATGGTAGTGTTTTGGATGTATTGTGTTAAATAAAATGCTAGCCTTCATTTTTACCTAATTTTACTGTTCCCATGGGGCTCCTACGAAGTGTACAGTTAATTACACACTGGCTCAACCGTGGGCTGCTGTGGTTTCAAGTCCTGGAGGTTTTGGGGGGGAATGAGACCCCTGCTGACCCCTGCTCAGGAATGTTTTCACTTGAGGAAGTTACTGGGAAGGCCCCAGCCGATGGGTGCCCTGGGGCCTGTGGGCCCCTTCCTGTGTAGGTTCTTCCTTGAGGCTTTGTAGGGTCCTTTAGCTGTGAAACCCAGAGGACTCTGGGAAACCTCTGTCCTAGTCAGCAAACACGTATTGGGACTTTTTGATGCAAATGATACAAAAATGAACTCAGCGATAAGCCAAACTCGGAAGGTCGCTGATCCCGACTAGGCAGAGCTTTGTCTAGGTCTCTGTTTATCACTGAGGAATCCCCAGTTCCATAATCCTCCGTGGGCTGTGCGTCCTGCCTGACCATGTCCAGTGGGTGCTTGAGAATAGGACACAAAGCTAAAAACAGCAACCTGGGGCAGAGGGAGGAGCCGCTCAGCCAGGTGTCTACCAGGTATGTCCACAGATGTCTTTAGACAACCAGAACGTGCCGTGGAGTGTCCTGATGCCTCTGCAGCCCATGCTATGCACTCTGTCTTAACCATCCTACAAGCCTCCCATAACACAAACTAGGGCACTTGAAACAAAAGCATTTAGTCCAAACTAAAGTCTGAATCAGGGTCTCTACAGGGCCACACTCCCTCTGAGGTCTGTGGAACAGCCCTTCCTTATCTCTGCCAGCTTCTGGTGGGTTCCACCAGCCTCTGGCTTGTGGCTGCATCACTCTAGTCTCAGCATCCCTTAGCACCCGGCACCTTCTGCCGGTGTCTCTCTTGTAAGGACACTAGTTCTGCTAGGTCCAGGGTCACCCTAATGTTAATGCCCTTGTCTTACCAAAGTACATCCACAATAACCCAGTTTCCAAGGTTCTGGGGCTGGACTTCAATGTGTCCTTGGGGACTCAATTCAACTCAATATCACTGATGAGCATGATTTATTTCACCCCATCCTGTTGTTCCCAATGTCTCAACTACAATTATGAATTCATATCTTTAATGTATTATGCAAAGCCATACTTATTTAGGAGAAATTTCTTTTTCTTTTTTTATTTTTTTGAAACAGAGTCTCACTCTGTCGCCGTGGGTAGAGTGCCATGGCATCACAGCTCGCAGCAACCTCAAACCTTTGGGCTTAAGTGATTCTCTTGCCTCAGCCTCCCAAGTAACTGGGACTATAGGTGCCCACCACAACACCTGGCCATTTTTTTTGTGGTTGTAGTAGTTGTTTAGCTGGCCCAGGCCGGGTTCCAACCCTCCACCCTCGGTGTATGTGGCTGGCGCTATAACCACTGTGCTGTGCTACAGGTGCCGAGCCTATTTAGGAGAAATTTCTACAAGTGGAATTGCTGGACCATGGAACTAGCTTTTCACTTTCAAGCTTTCAGGAAAAGTTTGTGTATTGTTAAGGAATTCAAGGCATAGTCTTGGAAAAATATAGCAAAGGGTTTATAACTCAGCTAAATTGAAAATGTGTATGACTAATGATGTTTAAATAGGCTAATGACATTTTCACTAAGACAGAAGTTGGCGAACTATAGCCTGCAGGTTATATTTAGCTTACTCTCTGTTTGTGTACAGCCCATAAGCAGGGAGTGGATTTTACAGTTTTAAATGGTCCCCCCAAAAAAGAGTGTTTGGGGTGGCGCCTGTGGCTCAGCGAGTAGGGCGCTGGCCCCATATACCGAAAGTGGCGGGTTCAAACCCTGCCTCGGCCAAACTGCAAAACAGAAAAATAGCCGGGCGTTGTGGCGGGCTCCAGTAGTCCCAGCTACTCGAGAGGCTGAGGCAAGAGAATTGCCTAAGCCCAGGAGTTGGAGGTTGCTGTGAGCTGTGTGACGCCACAGGACTCTACCGAGGACGATAAAGTAAGACTCTGTCTCTACAAAAAAAAAAGTGTTTGGTAACAGGAAGAAGTATCTGAAATTGGGGTGGTAGCGCTGATGAGTAAAGTTCTGCAGGGACACGGCCATGCCCCTGAGGCTGCTCTCACGCTGTAGAGCAGATCTGAGTGTGGGCAGGACATGTGGCCCCCACAGTTGAATACATTTGCTGAGGGCCCTTTTCAGAAAGCATTGCCAGTGCCAGCTCCAAACATCTAGACTTACGTTCAGATGGGTTTCAAAAATAAAAATACATTAAATTCAGGTGGATCTCTTAAAGTAGACAGTTTTATTTGGAAGTTGTCTTATCCAAGTGGGGGGGTGTACCTGATGGTGGCTGGGGGAACCCTTGAAGGAAGGGACACCAGCAGGCCCAGCCCCTTCAGTGGCACCTGTGTGGAACTCAGAGCATCTTTCACAGAAGGGAACGTTGTTGAAGGAGGCAGCATTCAGAGGAAGGTGACCTCAGCCACAGGGCCGTGTGGCTGGAGCAGCTCTGGCTTCTCCATCTAGTTGCCCTTTGCCTGGACCCTTTTTCTCCAAATGAGGGGAAGGGGTGTCCAACAGGCCTGGTCCGAGAGGGTGTTTGCAGAGCGATGCCCCTGCGGTGCCCATGCCAAGGTGGATGTGTTGGGAGACAAAGCTTGGAGGGACTTGCCTAGGTGGGGAAGGAGAGGGAGAAGCAAGGCCACTGGGCCATGAGGGCCCCTTCTTCAGCATAGGCTCCTCTCCCTGGCTCTCAAGCAAAGTCATGGCCATTACCTGTTTTAAAGTCGTTTTTTTCATCAGTCTACATGACAAAGTTTGAAGAAATTCACAGTGAACGACTGTGCTCTCCCCGACCCTGCCACCTGCATCGTGGTGCTTCCTCAGCGGCCTGGCTGCCCTCCCGTCTTCCCACTTGGGGGGTTTACTGTAAAAAGTCTATGATACTGGCTCGGCACCTGTGGCTCAACAGGCTAAGACACCAGCCACGTACACCTGAGCTGGCGGGTTCAAATCCAACCCGTGCCCACCAAACAACAATGACGGCTGCAACCAAAAAATGGCCGGGCGTTGTGGCGGGTACCTGTAGTCCCAGCTACTTGAGAGGTGGAGGCAAGAGACTCACTTGAGCCCAGGAGTTGGAGGTTGCTGTGAGCTGTGATGCCACAGCACTCTACCCAGGGTGACAGCTTGAGGCTCTGTCTTTAAAAAAAAAAAAAAAAAGTCCATGATACAGGGGGCTAGTCTCTCTCTGAGGGCTCCAGGGAAGGGTTCTTCCTTGCTCCCGGGCACCCCTTAGCTGTGGCTGCATCACTCTGTCTGTGCCACTGTCTTCACAGGGCCCTGTGCCTTGCACATCTAGGCCTCTGTCTCTTTTCCTTACAAGGACACCAGTCATCCTTTATTTAGGGCCCACTCTATTCCAGCATGACCTTATCTTAATTCATTACATCCACGAAGACCCCATTTCTAAATAAAGGTCCCACCCTGTGGTACATACAGACCACATTCCTGTATCCATGGGTCAGCTGGTGGATGCTGATGTACTCGTGAGGCTGTGGTTCACGTGTGGTCTGCTTGGACATAAGTTTTCAGGCCTCCTGAGTGTGCACCTGGGAGGGGCACTGCTGGGTAAGGTAATTCCAGTCCAGTTTTAGCTTTGGGGGGAAACTGATCCCCATTTTTTAGAGACAGGATCTCACTCTGTTGCCCAGGCTTGAATATAGTGGTTAGTGTCATAATAGCTCACCACAGCCTCTAACTCTTGGCCTCAGTGATGCTCCTGCCTCAGCCTCCTGAGTAGCAGGACTGCAGACACCCACCATAACACCCAGCCCCATGTGTTTTGAAATCTGAATTTTCATGACAGACTTATAAGACCTTGCATGTTTATGCTGAAAGTAGGTGTGGATTCTGAGACGCCAGTCCCCTATGAGCAAATGGCCAAAACCAGGCCAGGCAGGAAGGCCGTGCAGACGCTCTGCTAAGTGGGGTGAAAACCAGCACAACTGGGGCTGACCACAGAGCTCTGCCCTGTGCCTCGCAGAAGCTGTGGGGTTTGCCCTTGCCTGTCTGGGGCAGGAGGGAGCATGAGGGGCTCGCTCCCACTGTCCATGACACAAGCTGTTGTCAGCCCTCAGAGGCTCACCAAGGCAGAAGTTACGTAGCGAAAGGCATTCACCCTCCTTCCCCTGTTCCCTACAGATGGGGTGGGGCGACCTGGGGGTGTATGGAGAACCTTCCAGAGAGACACCAAATTTGGACCGGATGGCTGCAGAAGGAACACTTTTCCCAAACTTCTATTCTGCCAACCCTCTGTGCTCACCGTGTAAGTCAGCATGGGCCCCTGGCCTGGGGAAGGCAGCATGTCACTATTTCCCAAGATGTCTGAAAGGGGTGGCAAGTGGGGCCTGTTCCACTGGATCCTGATCCAGGTCTTTAGGTCCTCAGGTAGAAGGTGCTGCTTCTGCCTCCCAAGGTCGCTGGCTGTGTCCTGCTCAGGGATTGGAGCTGTGGGTGGTTCTGGCCATGTGGGGGCAGGGTGAGACATCTAGCTTCCTCCCCAAAGGAGTCACTTGTGAAGGGGAAGGTAGGGACTGTGTGGATCCAAAGTCCACTGCGTGTCCCAGAGACTGGCGGGCAAGGCCAGGCCTTGGGGATGGCAGCGGGGCAGCAGCACCTGAGGTCCACACTTCCTTCTGTGCAGTGGGCAATCAGGGGCCAGGAGGGATGGGAAGCCATGTCAGCAGCTGCCATGACCCAGCTGGGGTCATGCACAAGAGCACACACATGGAGCCGCAGGGTCTGACCCGACCCCCACGTGTTTCTGTTCTTACCACCTCCCTACAGCCAGGGCAGCACTGCTCACAGGACGGCTGCCTATCCGCAACGGCTTCTACACCACCAACGCCCATGCCAGAAACGGTACGCTTTCTCCCTTCAGGGACAGCCAGTGTGGGCCTGAGGATCAGAAGGGGCATGGGTTAGCCATCTTTACGGGTGGCCTTGGTGTGGCAGGGCCATGACACTGTATTTCTGTCACGTGTGATTTTAAGACAGACTTAAACACTTCCATCAAAGCACTGTATGCCAGGCAGGTGGAAAGTGGGCTGGGAGCCACATCAGGGTCTCAGTAGCTGGCCCAGCACCTCTTGGCTAGCCTGGCCTGGGAAAGCAGTACACAGGCCTGCCCATTCTGCTCAGGCTGGTCCTTCCAGAAGCTCTGACTCATTGGGCTGAGCGGGCTGGAGGGATCCAGGGGGCATGGGGCCAGTGGATATTCTGGAAACAGTCTTTGAGGGGTTAGATGGGTTCTCTGGGGATGGTCTCACAGAGTAGGGTTTCTAGTGGCCCAAGAAGAAAGAGAATGTGCGGAGGATGGCGAGGCACAGGGTGGGCATCAGGGATCTTGTGGCACGTTCCCAAGACCCAGCCTGGCCAGACTCTCCATCGGCGTGGGGCCTGAGGCTGAGGGGGCAGCAGGACACAGCCTTCTCAGTCCCCACCCCAGCGAGGCATGCCTGGAAAAATGCTGGAAAGCGTATGGACTTGCCCGCTGAGCCTGGCGGGCAGGGTCTACTGAGCGCAGCATCCTGAGCTGCCTGCTCCATGTCTGCCATGGCTTACACAGAGCTGCTCTTCCAGCATACACGCCGCAGGAGATCGTGGGTGGCATCCCGAGTTCGGAATACCTCTTGCCTGAGCTGCTGAAGGAGGCAGGCTACATCAGCAAGATTGTGGGCAAGTGGTGAGTCCCCTCAGTGCTGCCCATTCGGCCTTCCTCATAAGGGGCCATTCCTGAAAGTTTCCAAACAAGGAAGACTTCTTTGGTGGGAAACAAAAACTCTGGTCCATTTCCATGTCCATAGCACTCCTGTGTGGCCGGGGTTTAGGACCTCAGGTCCTCTCCAGCCCGGGACATCAGCCATAAGCAGGTGACATGCAGGGTCTGACTTGGGAGCCCATGTCCCGTCCCACGATCATAGCCACTCTGTTCCCTGGGCTGCCTCCTGCCACAGTGTCACCAGAAGAGCCACATTACGGCACACACAAGGGTCATCCCAGACAAGACAACATGTCAGCCGTGGTGAAAACTTGATTCTTAACCTAGAAGCAACCAGGAAGTAGAGGATAACCCAGCGAGTGAGTCCTGGGTTCCAGTAAAGGAGATGTCGGGAGCTCATGTCGCTGCTCCGTTTCCTGTTTATGCTGTTTCCAGCACCTGAAACATTCTCATTCTGTTGTTCCCTGGAAATGTGCAAACAGTCTGGAAGGATCATGTCAGGTGTTCTCCCCCCATCACCCCAGCGAGCCCCACTCATCTGGCAGTCTCTGTGACTCTCTTCCCTTTGTGGTCTCAGCCTGGCTGCCTGTGTCCCCTCCCATCAGCACCCGCTGGGGACAGTGTCTTCTCCAATGTTGACAGCTGTGGCAGTGGGGTGTCTACCCAGGAGAACCAGAGGAGAGTGGCGGCTGACCTGCTGGGCTGAAGGTCAGCCCAAGGGAGCCCCAGCAGACGCCCCCGAGGCTGTCAGAGCCTGTTGGGGCTGTGCCCTAGAGGAAGTACTGGGGACCACAGCTCTCTGCACCTGGACAGGGAACTTGTCTCAGTGACACCAAGGTTCCAGGATGACCGGAGAGCAGTAGGGCCACATAGGCCCTGCGGGGGTGGCTCATCCTGAACTTGGGATTGGCATGGGGCCCAGTGAGTCCCAGACAGGCCTCAGGAGGCTCCTCAGGCAGGTGGGATTCTGTCCCTGACCTGGTCCGCACTGACTTCCTTCATCCAGATCCAGTGCCACAGAGCTGGCTACGTGTGACCAACTGAGCCTGCGTGTGGACAGAGCTGGGCTCCACATGCCTAACCCAGTCTGCGCATGGAGAGAGCTAGGCTCCACGTGCCCAACCCAGCCCACATGTGGACAGAGCTAGCCTACATGTGACCGACTGAGCCTGCGTTTGGACAGAGCTAGGCTCCACATGCCCGACTAAGCCCACATGTGGACAGAGATGGGTTCCACATACTCGACCCAGCCTGCGTGTGGAGAGAGCTGTCTCCACGTGCCTGACCAGGCCTGCGTGTGAACAGAGCTGGGCTCCGCATGCCCAACCCAGCCTGTGTGTAGACAGAGCTGGGCTCCTGCTCAGAGGCTGCCTGACCTGCCCCTACTTCCTGCAATAGCTGCCCTTCTTGTTGTCTCAGGACAAGCATGTTGAATTGACTCGTAATTTCAGGGAGCATGTTGAGGGTGTTTCTCTTAAGCAAAGGCCTTTGTGCTGATAGACAGGAACTTACCGTGCATCTGGGTGGCAGCTGCCCAGTAAGAGTCCATAGAGGATGAGGTGTTGGAGCTGCAACCTGAACATGGGAAACAGCAAGAGGAGACGCAGCATGGAGCTGGAGGTTAGGGAACAGGAGGTCAGGGAGAGGCAGGTGCTCACCTGGGAGCAAGAAGATGGGGAGCCAGTGGACGTGAGAGCCAGCGCAAGGCCAGCTGAGACACAGCTTCCTCTACCGTGACAAGAGACGCAGGCCTGGACCCAGCGCTCACTGACCCCCAGACTCATTGGTGGGCCCTATCCTGCCCACCAGCCTGGGCTTCCCTGCCGCCCCTCCGACCCCCCACAGTACCCCACTGAGGACACAGTGACCCAATGCAGGCTCCCAGAATGTGGGGGGGGGGCTCGTGCCGCCTCTGCCAGGGTCCAGATTTTGGCTTCCAAGGCTGCAGCTGGAACATTACTCAGACCAACAAGCATAGGGCAGGAGACCACCAGAGCCACCATCTCTAGGCTCAGGCTGCTTGAGGAAGGGGTACACACCAGCTCCTGTGTGGCCTGCAGGGCTGCCAGTGGCCTCAGGGACCAGATTGGCAGAGAAGGGGCAAGTGGGACGCAGCACCGGTCTGGCCAGGCTCCCCAGGCCTGCAGGTGCCAGCTGCCTTCTGAGGGGCCCTCTTGCCTTAGAGCAGGTGAACCTTGGTTCCTGGAGAGCATTTGTGGCCGTCGCTCATGTGGTGCTGCCATGTTCCCTATAATGGCCCCACTCCTGCAACGGGATGTGGGAGGGCTGGCAGACCCCGCATGCCCCTGCCACAGCTGTAGCTGTCCCACCTGGGCAAAGACACACGAAGCTACCCAAAGAGAAAACACGGGTGGGGTTCCACTCACACCCCCAGAGGGAAAACATGGGGGTTTCACACACTGTCCCAGAGGGAAAACGTAGGGGTTGTACACATCCCCTCAGAGCTTTGGGAGCATGTGGGGCCTGGTAAAGAAAGGTTTCTTGAGGTGTGCTGTACTGCAAGGCCCCACCCTGAGTCTCAGCAGGGCCCCCAGCCCCAGTGGGTACCCGTGCTTTCTGGGGGGATGGCCCATTGTTCTTGGTGAGGGTGTCTTGGTCTTCCACACCTCCCTGTACCCAGGCCTAATGTGCACCTGCACTGGGAGTGCTCGTCCGGTTTTACTAAATATTCGTGAAGACAGTGGTGTGTTGCTGCTTGGGACTTTGACATGTATGTGTGTCCCTGAAGTGTCTTGGGTTCCTGTTCCAGGCATCTGGGTCACAGGCCCCAGTTCCACCCCTTGAAGCATGGATTTGACGAGTGGTTTGGATCCCCCAACTGCCACTTTGGACCTTATGACAACAGGGCCAGGCCCAACATCCCTGTGTACAGGGACTGGGAGATGGTCGGCAGGTAACAGAGGCCCGCCCCTCCCTCCTGTGCCCTGGCAGCAGTGCCCGGCCCCCCTCCCTTTGCTCTGACAGGCTGTCTCGGCCACGAGCTGCCAGTCCTGGGCCAGATGTGCTCTCAGTCTCATCCCAAAGCCCTAACGCCCTAGGGTCACATGCACACAGCTTTGCTCATGGTGACTGCTGGCCGCCCACTGATGCTGGACTGTCTGCCTGGGCCAGGCTGGACTGTTGGCTGCATCCGGGAGGTCCAGAGAGGTGGCGGCATAACAGAGAAGACAGTGGGTGAAGACTTTCCTTCCCACCTGTAAGGCCAGCCGCTGCCTAAACTTTGGGGACATCCATCAGAGAGGAGCCTCTGGCGTTTGGCACTCATCTGTCTAGAGTTTTGTATGGCTTAGCTTCTTTTGTTTGCTTTCTGGTGGGAACTTTCATTACACATTGGTGGACCACAAAGCTGGACCAGCTTGGTGCTTCATCTGATATAACAGTTCTATTGAGATGTAGCTCACTGCACCACAGCTCCCCGAAGCCTGGAGACATGTGGTTTTCAGTAGACTCAGTTTTATGATCATCACTGCAGTAAACTGCAGAACATTCTCCTTACCTTAAGGAAAGCCCCATGTCCTTAGCTGTCCCCCTGTTCCTCTTGCTGCCAATCTCTCTAGTCTGTTCCTCTGCCTCCCACATGGCAGGGCGTGTGGGTGCCCAGTCTCAGTCCTGACGCCATCCTAGACAAGACCTCGCGTCTCAGGAGCAACTCACACTTCCACTTTGATTTGTTTCGTAAATAAGCCATTTCTACTCTCCTTTTATGTGAGGCCCATGATTTTGCCAGTGAAATTAGGGAGAAGGGAGCAATCTCCCATCTAAATTCTGATGTCTGGGCTCAGTGCCCATGCTCAGTGGTTAGGGCACCAGCCATGTGCCCTGGGTTTGGTGGGTTTGAACCTGGCCTGGGCCTACTAAACAACACAACAGCAACAAAAATAGTGGGCACCTGTAGTCCCAGCTACTTGGGAGGCTGAGGCAAGAGAATTGCTTAAGCCCAAGAATTTGAGGTTGCTGTGAGCTATGACACCATGGCACTCTATCAAGGGCAATAAAGTGAGACTCTATCTCAAAAAATAAATAAATAAATTCTGATGTCTGGATCTGTATTGTTTTCAGATTTTATGAAGAATTTCCAATTAATCTGAAGACTGGGGAAGCCAATCTCACCCAGATCTACTTACAGGTAACAAAACACCTGCGTCCAGCTGGGCAGCTCTCTGCGGATTGGGGCCAGCACCTGCAGGGCTGGGACCAAGAGTGTGACCTTCTCTGTAGGAAGCCTTGGATTTTATTAAGAGGCAGCAGGCACAGCAACGCCCCTTCTTCCTCTACTGGGCCATTGACGCCACACACGCACCTGTTTATGCTTCAAAGTCTTTCCTGGGTACCAGTCAGCGAGGGCGGTGAGTCCCTGGTCCGAGAAATGCAGACTAGGAAGGACTTCAGCTGTGCTTGGTTACCTCCAGGGACAGGATACTCGGTGCCATTATACTTAGTTACCTCTCATAGAAAAAGACCAAAGCAGGGCGGCGCCTGTGGCTTAGTGAGTAGGGTGCCAGCCCCATATACCCAGGGTGGTGGGTTCAAACCTGGCCCCGGCCAAATTGCAACAAATAAATTAGCCAGACATTGTGGCGGGCTCCTGTAGTCCCAGCTACTCTGGAGGCTGAGGCAAGAGAATCACCTAAGCCCAGGAATTGGAGGTTGCTGTGAGCTGTGTGACGCCACGGCACTCTACGGAGGGTGATAGAGTGAGACTGTCTCTACAAAAAGAAAAAAAAGAAAAACTTTTAAACTATAAAAATATATATATATAAAAAAAAAAAACACGAAAAAGACCAAAACTCCTTAGCCTCTTTGAAACTGCTGGCCCAGGGTTAGCAGGAGGCAGACAGCAGTAGGGAGTCTTCTGCCCATAACAAGCCACATGAATTGGAACTCAAGCTTTTTTCCCTCCTCTCCTGGGAAGCAAACCTATTTCACTGGTCATCTATGAAATCATGATTTCATATGCTCTTTTAGTTGACCTGGTCCTGTGGCCACCTGATAAACTCACCTTTCCCACAGGTATGGGGATGCCGTCCGGGAGATTGATGATAGTGTTGGGAAAATACTGGACCTTCTGCGGGACCTACGCATTGGGGAGAACACGTTTGTATTCTTCACGTCCGATAACGGAGCAGCCCTCATTTCCGCTCCCAGACAAGGTTAGTACTCACAGTTCCCCCTATTGCTATCCACACAGAAGGCTTTATCTCAGAACAAGTGTGCTGGCCAGCCCCACAGGGGCCTGTGAGGGGCCCCCAACATCCAGGGAGGGTGGATGTCCTGGAAGGCCCATGGCCCTCCCACCCGTCCTGGCCCACAGGCTGGAGTGGATTTGAGTTTGCAGAGGAGAGGAGGGGAGAAGCTGCAGTCGGCGGTAGTACAGGACTGGGGTATGTTTTGGGAGAGGTCACACACCTCCTAAGGCTTAGTAGCAGCCCTGGAGACAGGAGGCTGGGAGGTGACATGCTGGGCAGGAAGTGGCATCTTATAATGCCTGGGAAAAGGGGGCTGTGCCTGGGGGGGGTTGCGTCTGATGGTGCCTGGGGAAGGGGGGCTATGCCTTAGCAGTAGGGGAGCCATCTGATGGTGCATGGGCCGGGAGCTGCGGGAGTGGACACCACCAGACCCACGAGCTACCCTATGAACATAGCCTGCTCACCCGCAACTGGCAGGGACTCTGGGCCTCCCATGCAGGGGGCCTTCTGCTAACACCCCCCCAGGGCCCTGTCTTGCCACTGCTGTGATCGAACATCTCAGCCCTTTCTCTACTTGGGTGGTGTGGGCTGGCCACTTCCACGAGGTGACTGATCCTGCCTGTCCCCACCCAGCAGACCATGAGTCAAGCTCATGCCAACGACCCTGCAGCCTGGGGTTCTGTGGGGGCCTCAGGGTTTCAAGTGACAGCCAAGTACTGCTGACTCAGGCTGGAAAAGAGACACATTGGCAAAGGGACAGCCTGTGGCATGGGCTGGCCCAGGGCTCCTGCAGCACATCTTCCACCAACACCCCTCCTTGGGCCAGCATGGTCTTCACGCAGGCTCCCCCGGCACACGGACCCAGAAAGGGGCAGGGCTGCCGGAGCGAGTCCAGGCTGCCTGCAGACTCCTTGGAAAGTGCCTGGTGGCTCTGGGAAGGAGGTTCTGGACAGGACTGGGCTGCACCAGCTGCTGCCCCATGGCAAGCCCAGGGAGTTTGTCCCCAGGCTGCCTGTGACCACCAACCAGAGTTCTTCAGGCCCCCAAGGACTCAGGCTTTGGACTTCAGCTTAGTTTTAATTTCTAAATTATGAATTATTTCATGAAACAGAAAAAGTTTACGTGCCTATTTATAAGATATAAATAATAATAAAATGAAAATCCTTATACCCACCACCCAGCTTCAGAAATAGAACATCAAAAAAATAAAATAAGGAGAGAGGAAGAAACAAAACAAAAGAAGTGGAACATAGACATCTTTGAGCCCTGGGCATCCTTCCCCAGAAGCAGCCGCTGTCTGTGTGGTGTTTCCTCACTGGTCCCCATAGTGCGTGAGCGGAGCCCTCCCTGGCACACGGCTGAGTCCTGCCAGGCAGGTTTTGGTGGCATGTTAGCTGAATGGAGTTGCCCTGGACATTCTGTTTTGAGCTGTTACCATGCTGACACATAGAGACGGGTCAGGACGTAGACAGAAGAATGAGCCAGGTGACTTGCTTCGGGTGTGGTCAAGGGTTTGTCAGACATGCAGCTAGGAAGCTTTCCTGACTGTTGGAGCCCAAAGAGCTGGCTCCTTTTTAACTAAAGCCCCTTACACAGATACCCGGGGCAGCTGCAGACATGACCCTCTAGGAAGCACTCCCTGAGTGTGTCAGTGCACCCTGGCGGCCTCCATCACTGGGAGGGTTCTTTTTGGTTTTGTTAGAGTCAGGGCCTTACTCTGTCCCGGGCTGGGGTGCAGGGGTGTGGTCACAGCTTACTGCAGCCTCTGACTCCTGGACTCAGCAGTCCTCCTGCCAAAGCCTCTCACAGTGCTGGGACTGCAGGTGCAAGCCCCAAGCCCGGCCAGGAGTATGTTTTATGAATTTGCTGGAAGTTTCAGAGCTTTCCTGGCAGTAAGTGGGTTGGTTTCTTTTTCTAGACAGTAGCCTTTGTTGAGGCACATGTTCCCCTTTTCTCTTAGAGACCTGACAACCAGAGCATCTGAGACCCAAGCCTGGCCAGAGCCATCCTCTAGCTTTCTGACCTTGTTGCGAGGTTGGAGCTCCCAGTCTGGCTGGTGTCTCCTTGGCAGGTCTCATGACTCAGCAGTGGCACCCAGGAGGGACCAGGTCAAGCCTTGTCCCTGAGGGCACCATGTGGCTCCCACCGGAGGTGGTCTGATAAATGTGGTTCTCCTCCAAGGTGGCAGCAATGGTCCCTTTCTGTGTGGGAAGCAGACCACGTTTGAAGGTGGGATGAGGGAGCCTGCAATTGCATGGTGGCCAGGACACATCCCTGCAGCCCAGGTAAGCCAGGGCCTGCCCCATCTCTGCAAGGCCTCCAGTCCAGGCCTGTGGCCATCCTGGGTACATAGCTTGCCCCCCCTCACTGCCCACCTTGTTCTACTTGCTCTGCCTTGCCTTAAAGCACTGTGGCCTCCTCACCCCTCCTCTTAAAACCTGGGCCTTCGGCTCGGCACCTGTGGCTCAACAGGCTAAGGCGCCAGCCACGTACACCTGAGCTGGTGGGTTCGAATCCAGCCCGGGCCCGCCAAACAACAATGACGGCTGAAACCAAAAAAAAAGAAAAAAACACCCGGGCGTTGTGGCGGATGCCTGTAGTCCAAGCTACTTGGGAGGCGGAGGCAGAAGACTCGCTTGAGCCCAGGAATTGGAGGTTGGTGTGAGCTATAACGCCACAGCACTCTATCCAGGGTGACAGCTTGAGGCTCTGTCTCAAAAACAAACAAACAAAAAAAGCAAACCTGGGCCTTCTCAGGGGGTGTGGGGTGCTGTGTTGCCTTGTCCTTCAGGGACAGAAAGGCTTGTGCGGGCACTAAATGGTGTCTCTATGGGCTGTCACATGGGTTGTGGGTAACTACTGTGAGGGGTGGTAGCTTTTGTGGTCCAGTCTGTGTACTTCTCTGCAGGACTTGTCAGGGACTTCAGTGTGCCAGTGGGTACCATGAACTTTTGGAAGGGGTATGGAGCAAGCTTGCTTTATTTATTTATTTATTTATTTATTTAGACAGAGTCTCGTTTGTTGTCCTTGGTAGAATACCCTGGTGTCACAGCTCACAGCAGTCTCAAACTCTTGAGCTCAAGTGATCTTACCTCAGCCTCCTGAGTACCTGGGACTATAAGCACCCGCCACAACACCTGGCTATTTTTTTTTTTTTAGAGACAGGGTCTTGCTCTTGCTCAGGCTGGTCTTGAACTCTTGAGCTCAAATGACCTACCCTCCTTGGGCCCCCCTCCCTCCAGAGTGCTGGGATTACAGGCATGAGCCACTGCACCCAGCCTAACCCAAGTTTTTTAAAACTGATTTAGCCACAGAGTCTTGTTTTTTCTTTTTTATTTTTTTGAGACAGAGCCTCAAGCTGTCGCCCTGGATAGAGTGCTGTGGCATCACAGCTCACAGCAACCTTCAATTCCTGGGCTCAAGCGAGTCTCCTGCCTCAGCCTCCCGAGTAGCTGGGACTACAGGTGCCCCCCCACAACGCCTGGCCATTTTTTGGTTGCAGCCGTCATTGTTGTTTGGCGGGCCGGGGCTGGATTCGAACCCGCCAGCTCAGGTGTACGTGGCTGGCACCTTAGCCCGTTGAGCCACAGGCGCTGAGCCAGAGTCTTGTTTTTTCAAAGTCCTTTTCTCAGGTCAGTGTTCTGTGAACACTCTTGGGAGACCAGCAGCAGCCTCACCAAGCATCACTGATGTCTGTGTGCAGTGTCCACGGGGAAGGACAGTGGCCTGGCCCAACCAGGTGTGTGTCCTGCTGCTGTGCCCAGCCTGGCTCACTGTCGTGTGCCGAGCAGCTCACTCACCCCCAGCTCCCATCCCCAGACAGAGGACCCTTGGCTGAGTTCCCTGGGCCATGAGGTGCCAAAACTGATGTCAGGAGTGTGTCCCCATCGTCTTGGGCTCTTCCCTCCTGAGGAGCCACCCCGAGGTGGAAATGACAGTTCTCAGCCCTGGCAGCAACTCAAGTGGTCTGCACTAGCCCACAGCA
This sequence comes from Perodicticus potto, assembly GCA_963574655.1. Lineage (NCBI taxonomy): Eukaryota > Metazoa > Chordata > Mammalia > Primates > Lorisidae > Perodicticus > Perodicticus potto. The sequence continues at coordinate 100,899 of CAUYRH010089464.1, read as the reverse complement.
GGTGTCGGGGCTCCCTGGGCCTCTGGGACAAATTACCTGAAGTGGCGGCCTTAAAAACACATACTGACTCTCAGTTCAGGGGCCAGACACAAGGTGTAGGCAGGGCTGGCTCCCACTTTTCCAGCTGCTCAAGGCGTCTACATCCCTGGGCTTCAGAGCCAGCGGTGTAGCCCTGGCCTCCTGCCTCCCTCCTCCACTTCTAAGGACCCAGAGATTACATTGGGCCACCTGGGTAATCCAGGTGAAGCTCCCTGTTTTAGGGAGAGCTGATTGGCCACCTTCACTCACCTTCGTCACCTTTGCCAAGTGAGGTCACATATTCACAGGGTCCAGGGATTAGGGTTTGCATGTTCTAGGGGCTATTGTCCTGCCGACCATGGGCAGGCCTTCTCTCCCTCCTTCCCCTCATCCAGATTTAGGAAACTAAGGTCCCCAGGTAGTGGGCAGAGCTGGGCACAGAACCCTGACATCTGGCCCCAGAGCCCACTTGCCTGCCCAGTATGCCTGGGACAGTCTCCTGTGTCCCCAGCAGCAAAAAGGGCTTGGGGTAGCCCTACCAATAGGTCCCAGAGGCTAACTGGGCCTCTTCTCCTCAAGATCCCTCTGTCAGGGCCTCTGACTTGAGACTCCTGGGTCACCAGGGCCCTGCAGGTTGAAGGAGTCCCCCAATTCCTGGCCAGGCAGCTGTAGGCTGGCTCCATCTAAAAGGCAGGGGTGGCCAAGGCAGCAACCGCATCCTCCAGGAGAAATTTGGCTGGGAGCGGGGCACCCTGTTTAGGACATCTCAGATTGCACCCCATATTCTCTGTCCCCATTGCCATCACCCTGTAGGCAAAGACAAGCCGCTTGGCCACACATAAGATGCCTACGCAGAGTGATGGGCTTACAGCCACTCAGTGATGCAGGACACTTTGTATATCTAGGAGAGACCTGGTAGGGTCCCTGCTCACTGGGTGAGGAGCCAACACAGCTGGCGCACAACGGCTCCGTGACTGTGGTTCAGGTCCGTCTGCACCCCAAAGTCCCCCCAGCATGCCCAGGGGAGGGCCCAGCTGAGAAAGACCCCCAGCCCTCCTGTCCAGCTCCCTGAGGAAGAAAACACATCTCTCCAGAGCCTGGCTGCCCCTTCATGCCATCCCCCAGGGGCACAGAGTGAGGCAGGGTCAGGCCTGAGTCACTGGGACACCTAACACTTGTCCAGGTTCAGACATGTAGCTGTCCCGTCCCCACTCCTGGCGGGTGACTGTATTAATCATAGCCTTCGGTTCCAAGTTAGGCCTTAAAAGCCTGTATGGCCTCAGAGCTGTCCCTAGGGGCTGATGATGAGTCGAGCTTCCCTAAAGGCTCCACATGTGAGTCAGGAGTTTCCATTTCTCCCCGTGATACCATGTCAGACACCAGCCCTGTCTCCACAGTCTCTCCTTATTTATTTTTCCAGATGGCAAGAATGTCTGGGTCTCCTTCTTTCCTCTGCTTTTTTTTTTTTAATTCTGTCCTAAAAAAACCACCACCACCCCTAAAACCCAAATCTCTCTGGAAGCTCTGAAGGATGCTGGTCCACTTAGGAGATCAAAAGATCACCAACTTTATTTTTTTATTTTTTGTCTATTTATTTATTTTTTAAAGACAGAATCTCACTTTATCGCCTTTGGTAAAGTTCCATGGCGTCACAGCTCACAGCAAGTTCAAACTCTTGGACTTAAGTGATTCTCTTGCCTCAGCCTCCCAAGTAGCTGGGACTACAGGCGCCCACCACAATGCCCGGCTATTTTTTGGTTGTAGTTGGCCTGGGCTGGATTCAAACCTGCCAGCTCTGGTGTATGTGGCTGGCGCCCTAGCCGCTGAGCTACAAGCGCCCAGCGAGGGTCACCCACTTTAAAACCCACGTTGGTAACTGCTGCTGGCTGCCCTGGTTCCTCCTTCCCCTGTGAAGGCTGCAGAGGATTCTTTGTTGACCTTGGTGGTTCCCTTCTACTCCGGGCGAAACAGACCCGAATGGCCAAGCAGCTTCTATTCATTTCATGAGACATCTGTGTGACAGTAGAAATGGTCTCTATCTGCCTCAGCTAAGCTGGTGATAAGGGTCCCCATGACTAGGGGCAGGAAATGCCTTCTGAGCTGCGCAGGAGCGCGAGGCCCGGGAAGCAGTGAGCAGGGTGATGCCTGCTGGGCTGTCCCAGGACTGTGGTTGGTGGGCAGGGGTTTGTCTCCTTCCACCCCCATTCTCCCCACCGACCAACTGTGGGTCACAAGGACAGTGACCTGGTGAAGGAACCTGGCTGGCCCCCAAGGAGGTGGAGCCCTGAGAGGCACACCCTGGTTACAGCTTACCACTCAGAGGGCCACTCCAGGAGGGCTATCTCCTGCCAGCCCTTCAGAGGTGCCCGCTTATTTGGGGGCTGTGGGGGCTTTAGCTATCTACACCTGTGACCTGGTTTGCAAAGCTCACGGTGGCTTTCGGTGTCCAGTTTTAAATGATGCTGGTGTCTATTTCAGGACAGTTGGGCCTCAAGGTGGTAGTGCTGCTGTGTCCTCTCCATGGAGGGCCCTGGAGTGAGGTTGTGGCCTGGCTCGAGTCCTCTCCGCAGGGTGTGTACTTCTGAGACAACTCACACTTGGGGTCTCAGGGTCCCAAGTGGGTCACTGCCATGTCCATTTCAGGTGAGCCATCAGCTGGGCAGCGCCATGGACCTCTTCACCACCAGCCTGTCCCTTGCAGGCCTAGAGCCACCCAGTGACAGGACCATTGATGGCCTGGACCTCCTCCCCACCCTGCTGCAGGACCAGCTGGTGGACAGGTAGGTTGGAGCCTAGATACAGGAGTACTTGTGCTCAGCCCAGGGAGTAGAGAGAGGTGTGGGGGAGTTTGTGGTGAGAGAGCCCTGGGCCCCAGGAGGCATCACAAGGCCAGGCAGGGAGGCCCTGTGTCTCTGCCTCCCACATCCCTGGCCCGTCCCACACCTGCCTTGTGCCCAGTCTTCATGCCCAAAGCTCATTTCTTTTTTTTTGTTTTTTTTTGGCCAGGGCTGGGTTTGAACCTGCCACCTCTGGCATATGGGGCCGGCGCCCTACTCCTTTGAGCCACAGGCGCCGCCCCAAAGCCCATTTCTTTCTGCCTGAGACCAGCTACCACTTTGCTCAGGCAAACCGAGCTTGCCAAGTGGCTCTGAAGGGACATGGATTTTAAAAGCTAAACAATAAAATAGAAGATGAGGGTGGCCACAGGGGCCGGCACTGGTGGCCTCCAGTTTAAAAGAGGACTTGTCCTCTTAAAACCTGGCCCCAAGTTTGCTTACCTTGGACAGAGAATGTGCTGGCTCCATCCTGGGTCCTTGCGGGCCTGTGGCTGGTCCCACAGGCCCACCCTGACGCTGTGACAGGTGCCTCTTACCCCCTGCCCGTGGAAAGGGACACGGCCACTGTGGTAGCCTCCTGGCCTGTCCACTTTTCCCATGATCTGACTCTAGTGTGAGCCTGACAGGAACCTGTAAAACATCAGCTGAGACCTTGACCTACAGCGTGAGCAGCTCCCGACATGTGGCCGAGAGTCCCATGAGGGAGTGTGCATCTCTGCCAACATTACGTAGCCCTTCCCTGCCCAACAGGCCAATATTCTATTACCGTGGCAATACACTGATGGCCGTCACTCTGGGCCAGTACAAGGCTCACTTCTGGACTTGGACCAACTCCTGGGAGGAGTTCAGACAGGTATGGGGCTCAGGGCAGAGGCAGGGGGGTCAGCTGAGCAAGGCTGTGCTGTGTCTGGGTTGTGGTCCAACACCTGTGCCCACCTACTTGGAAGGCTGAGGCAGGAGGATCGATTCAACCCAGGAGTTTGAGGCTCAGTGGGCTACGATGAAACCACTGCTTTCTCCCTGAGTGACAGTGAAGACTCCCGAGAGCCTGGGGCCATGTGTACCATGGCTCATCTGAGGCTCAGGATGGATGAGGGACCGTGCCCGCCTTTCTCCTTTATGGAATCCCACCCAGAGCCTGGGCCTGGGCTCCTGTGCCCCTGAGGCAGGGAAAGGTGCTGCTGCCCCAGGGAAGGCAAGAGCTCTCCCAGAGAGAGATTCTGCTCAGATTAGTGGGATCTTAATTAAATAGCTTACTTGATTTGCATCCAAACTATAATTTGAGTCATCTGTCTAAACAACTCCATTAACTGCTCAGCCTGTTCGGAGCCCATGTGGTTATTTCTCTGGCCAGGCAGTTCACACCTGTTCTCCAGCTGGTCCACTCAGGAGATCAAAAGGTCACCCACTTTAAAACCCACATTGGTATATACTGCTGGCTGCCATGAGGCACTTAGGATGAGGCCCCCTCTTTTCCAGCCATGGACTCGGGGCAGCTACAGGGAATTTATGGGCACTCGTGGGCCAGATCAGGAGGTAGTTTACCCACCAGGCCAAGCTGATGTTACAGACCCTCCACCTGGCCCCTGTTCAGGCCAACTGACCCCCAACACAGTGTGTGAGGTTCTGACTACCTGGGCCTGAGCTTGTTACCTACTTCCTGAGCTTTTCCTCTGTTTTCTTGACTGTGTTGATCAGGGTTGTTTTTGTCGGGGTATTTTTGTGTTGTTTTTTTTTTTTTGAGACAAAGTCCAGTATGTCGTCCTGGTAGAGAGCCATGGTGTCACAGCTCACAGCAACCTCCAACTCCTGGGCTTAGGTAATTCTCTTGCCTCAGCCTCCCAAGTAGCTGGGACTACAAGCGCCCACCACAGTGCCTGCTATTTTTCTTATTGTTGTAGTTGTCACTATTGTTTAGCAGGTCCAGGCCGGGTTCATACCGGCCTTCCTCAGTGTATATGGACAGAGCCCTACCCACTGAGCTATGGGTGCTGAGCCATTCAGGGTTGTTTTTAAACCCTGGCCTCCTCTTGAGCAGGTTAACCTGTGTCTGGGGCCCTGTGGTCAGCTCTGTCCTCCATGTTTCCCTAATGACTGTGAGAGGTGTTATCACCTTTTCCCGCTCAACAGACAGGGTTTTCCCCTGTGAAATTAGTAGCATCAAGATATGTGACTAGCTAAAATATTTTAGAGACACCCACCTGCCCCTCAAAAGAGGGGTGCATATGAACTGGAGGGGGGCTAGGAACGTCTGCAAGGCAGCTCGGGTGTCATAGACAGGGGAACTTCACCCCTATCCCTGAGTATGTCCATTCACCCCTTCAGCATCAAGCCTCCCGCAAGGGGCAGCGTAGGGGACGCCCTCACCTTCCCTCCGGCCTCCCATTGCAGGGCGTGGACTTCTGTCCTGGGCAGAACGTCTCCGGAGTCACGACGCACACCCAGGAGGAGCACACGCAGCTGCCTCTCGTTTTCCACCTGGGTCGAGACCCGGGGGAGAGGTACCCGCTCAGGTGAGTTGGGGTGGGGGATGCCTGTGGGCTCAGCCAGAGGCAGCCTTCAGCCCACCCAGACATTTTTCTCATCACAGAGTGATTCTGGCACTTTCCGCCAAGCCCACATCCCCATCAGCAATTCCTTAGGAGCCACACAGTCACCCCCACCCCCACCAGCCAGCTATACCCTGCAGCCCCCATCCCCAGCTCCCTCCTCTCCCTGGGCTGGGGTACCCAGAAGCTTCTCCCAGTCTCCCCAGGTGGGACGGGTAGCCCCCAGTTCCCGCATGTCCTGGGGGACCACGGACACCCAACCAGGAGTTCCCCAGTGTCCAGGCTTCATGGACTTGGTCCTAGGGAAATGTAGGCCCTTGGAGGAGTGGCTATCCAGGCAAGGCCAGGCCTGAGTACTGCATGTGTGCTTTGCTTCTGGGCGGGCCTCATTTTGGGGGCGGTGATGTGGAGCAGCAGAGCCCAGCACAGGACACAGGACAGCAGTGCCACTGCCAGGGTCTACCCTGAGGCTCCTGACACGTCACCAGGGAGCCCTCAAGCCCCCTCTGTCCCACCAAAATTTCCAGCTCAGAAGCCCAGAATGGAGGCTATAGGAGCCAATGCCCAAACAGTGTGAGCTGGCTGGAAATGGGCCTCCTGCACCCATGTGAACCACCATACTGCAGTAGTGACACAGCACCAAGGTGTGATGTCACCGGGGCAGACCTTGTGACGGTAGCATGGAGCTATTCAGAGTGTTTCTTTGTGAAAAGAAAGGAGTCAGATGGCACCTTGTATGGGGTCTTCAGAACTGCCGGCGCTCTTCTCTCTGCACTTTGTGAATCTTGCAATGGGATGATGGTACTTCTGTGATGACACAGTGTGTGCCATGTTCGAGAATGGTCCAAGTGGCACTGCCTACTGCACAGGCTGGCATGGAGGCCCAGCCCATGGGGCCAGGCTTCCACTCACAGCTCCTTGGCCTGCTCCAGGTCACCCTTGTGGGGACAGGGCAGGGCACAGCTGTATTCCCTGCCTCTCTGTTAGGCTCAGTCTCCTGAGTCCACAGTGACTTTGTTGCCTGCAACCCTCAGCTACCCCACCCTGCTGTCAGCCTAAAATGTGACTGTGCATGCTCTCTACAGCTTTGCCAGTGCTGAGTACCTGGATGCCCTCAGCAGAATCACCCCAGTTGTCCAGCAGCACCAAGAGGCCTTGGTCCCTGGGCAGCCCCAGCTCAATGTGTGCAATCAGGCAGTCATGGTAAGTAGCTTTTCCTTAGGATAAGTAGCTCGTCCTTAGGAAGCCATGCCTGGGCCCAGGCTGTTGCCACCCTCACCGGGCCTTTTGCCCCTGAACACCAAGCTGTGCAGACACAGCTGGGGGGGGGTCACACCCCAGTGCCTCAAGGGGTCACTCCAAGGTCAGAGGGCACCAGGCTAGGGACCACAGGTCCAGGGACAGTTATGGCCGCACAGCCTCTGTCCCACCAAGTGCTCTGTCCTCCCTAAGGAGTCAGTCAGGGTCAGAACTGGGAACTTGAGGGTCCAGGCATCCCTTAACCCACGACCCACAGGTGGGGTTGCATCCCCTTGCTGGTGTGGAGGCCCCACAGTAGCTCCTGCATCCACAGGCTCTGCCCTGCCAGGGGTGGGTGCCAAGTAGGGTTGTGTGCAGGAGTGGCTCCAGGACCCATTTGGTGGCCCCCAGTGTTCTTCCCTCCTGCCAGGCCATTCCCCAGGTCTCTGTGCAGCCTCCTCAGGCAGGTCCACACCATATCTTGATAGAGCTCAGAGCCCAAGGGGACCAAGCCACGTTCACTCTCAGTGGAAAAACAGTCTGGTCACACCAGACAATGGAAAATGGGTATCGGTGCCTGGGAAGTTCAAGGAAGCTGTGTCTGAGCCAAGATGGGCACATCTGCTCGTCCAGCCCGGAGTCTGCAGTGGTCAGGGCCACACAGGTGGGGTGTGGATAGCCACACATGTCATTTCCCAGCCAGTGACATGGCTTCCAACAAGGACAGGCCTTGATCATGTCTCTGGAGGGGTCATATCTGTGTGACCCTCACTGCATGACAAAGACAGGTACAGCACCTGTCCACGGTATTGCTCGTGGGTGCCCCAGAGCCAGCAGAGCACAGCTGAGACAACCAAGCCAGCATCTAAGCCCTCATGGGCTCAACCACCCCAAAAATGCCAGGCACTACAGCCCCAGGTCTGGAGCCAGTGCAGGGTGAGGACAAATCACAGCTGTAGGTGCTGCTGGATGCCTGCTGCTGCCTGCCTTGCACAGCTGGTCTTGAGGATGTGGCAGTGAACGTGCTCTGAGGAGAAAGTACTCAGAGTATGCAGTGGCCACTGCACAGGAAAACACTATCTCAGTGTCAGGAGGGTTCTCCAAGGAGTGAGGACTACTGAGGGCAAATGGACTTGTCCAAGGCCAGCGGTGTGGCCCACCCTGTAGGTGATCTTTTACGTTAGGGCAGGGGCCAGGTGCCTGCCTGCCCAGTCTCATTACGGAAGGGACACCTAGGCAGCTGTCCTGTGCACTCAGGAGGACAGCAGGTCCCCATCTCAGGGCCACTGAGGCCTACAGGGCACCCCCAGCCCTGCTGTCTACCTATACACCCGTCCTCGGGCAGAGGACCCTGCGCCCACTCTCTGGTGGACACAGACATGGTCTCCTCACTATGGCCAGTTGAGGGGGGTGCTGGCCTGGGCAGGGACAAGCATCTGAATATTGCTTACTGCCACAGAGTCTAAGAGTACAGGGAATAACTGTGTTCCTTTCCTAAATTTTCATTTCCCAGAACTGGGCACCCCCAGGCTGTGACAAGTTGGGGAAATGTCTGACACCACCAGAGTCTGTCCCTGAGAAGTGCTCCTGGCCCCACTAACAGCTGCCTGGACCCAGGAGTAGGAAGGACCTCCAAGATGGCAAAGTTCTAAGGGCCCATGTTCCTGCCCCTGCTCCTGCCCAGCCCTCACCGCAGGGGTCTGGGGTCTGCAGTCTTAGGTCTCCCCGCTGAACTTGCCCAGAGTCCAGCACTCCACACCAGGGCCTGGAGGGTGGGATCCATATCCTAACACAAAAGGTGATGAAGCAGGGCTGTGACAGGAGGCTGTGGAGGCAGAGGACACCCAACTGGACTCTGGCCAGCTGTCATGCACTACCGACGGTGGGGCCAGTTCAGTCACTTCAGTTGCTGCTCCAGGGGGACATGAGGAGGCAGGTTCCCCATTTCCACCTTCCACAAGAGTCTGGGCTCAGCCCCGGCTCTTCCAGTCCTGACCCAGCACAATGCCCTGTCTCTCCTCCCATCCGTGGCACCCATCATGTCCAGGAATGAGGACGCCCCCCCTCGCCCACCCTGGAGTGCAGGCCACCTCCAGCACTACCTGCCAGGGCACCTCATGCCAAGGCTGAACTGCAGGGCTGGGAAACGGAGGAAAATCAGCCTCAGAATAAAGGAGTGTGAGGCATTTTGCTGTTGTCTTGGTTTCTTAAAAAAAGGAAGTTGTGCCTCTGGGGACCCCTAGCCTCTTGTGGCTGCAGCCCAAGTCTGAGTGGTCAGAGGGGCTACTCCCCAGGTGGGCACCCAACAGTCCAGTGCCTGGAGCAGAATGGTGCCTGTCCAGTCACCCAGGGGCTGTGGTCAGCCCTGGGCGGCTTTGGGTTTCAGCAGTGCAGGACATCATCACCCGAGGCCTAGAGTGAGGAAGGGCGTGCTGATTCGCGGCTCTGCTGGGTTCCAGGGTCCCCGGGGAGGGGACACGGCAGTCCCGCGGTGCGAGGAGCCAGATCGCTGCTGAGAGTAGACTGCATTGGCTCGGCGCACGTAGCTCAGTGGCTAGGGTGCCGGCCACATACTTTTGGGCCGGCGGGTTCGATCTCGGCCCTGGCCTGGGATCAATGACAACTGCAACCACCACAAAAAGTAGCCGGGCGTTGTGGCGGGCGCCTGTAGTCCCAGCTACTTGGGAAGCTGAAGCAAGAGAATCGCTTAACCCCAAGAATTAGAGGTTGCTGTGAGCGGTGACGCACTACAGAGGGCGACATAGTGAGACTCTGTCTCAAAATAAAAAAAAAAAGGGCTGCCTTGATAATTGGACGAAAATTGTGCGCAGCATTCCGGAGACGACTCGCCCCGCCGCGCAGGCGCCCGACCCCGTCCCTCCCCTTCCCACTCCTGCCCCGGCACTCGGGTCACACGAACCTCGCGTGCAGCATGGCGGAACCGGAGCTGCAGCTGGTGGCGCGGCGGATCCGCAGCTTCCCCGACTTCCCCTCCCCAGGCGTGCTGTTCCGGTGAGAGCGCGAGCCCGGCCCGAGCCCAGCCCGAGCCCCGGCCCCCGCTGGGCGCGGCCTGGGCTCACCAGGCCTATCCCCGGAGCAGGGACATCTCGCCGCTGCTGAAGGACCCCGCCGCCTTCCGCGCCTCCATCAACCTTCTGGCGCGGCACCTGCGGGACGCGCACGGCGGCCGCGTGGACTTCGTCGCAGGCGAGTGGTGAGACGGACCGGGCTGAGACGGCTCGGTGCCCGCCGGAACCCGGACGGGGCTGAGCGGGCTTGTGTCCAGCAGAGGTCAGATGACTTCCCAGGGGCTATGAGGCCGAGGAATTTGTGAAATCTGCCCTGGGCTGCCCCACGCCCTGGCCGCTCCCGCGGGAGCCTGCAGGCCAGGTGCCCCTTGTCACTGTGGTGGCCACTGGTCACCAGCCAGCCCGGCCTGCGGCGACTCCCATGCAGCTGCTCCACTGGCCAGCTGCCCGCTCTCATCCACAGGCTTAGACTCTCGAGGCTTCCTGTTTGGACCCTCCCTGGCCCAAGAGCTGGGCGTGGGCTTTGTGCTCATCCGGAAGCGAGGGAAGCTGCCAGGCCCCACAGTGTGGGCCTCTTACTCGCTGGAGTACGGAAAGGTGAGGGGCCCAGGTAGCCAGAGGAAGGGTGGGGCCAGGTTCCACAGCTCAAAGTGGGTGAGACCCCCAGGCAGGATTACATAGCTAGGAAGCTGCAAGGGGGGGTTGGCACCAGGACCCAAATGGTGGCCAAGGCTGTTTTCTCCTGGAGGCTTGAGGACCACACGTGTGCTTCCTGTCTCTGTAGGCTGAGCTGGAAATCCAAAGTGATGCCCTGGAGCCGAGGCAGAAGGTGATCGTTGTGGACGATCTGCTGGCCACTGGCGGTGAGGGTCCTTCCCAGGCAGATAGCCCAGAGTCCAAGGGGGCCTGGCCCTGGGGTGTTGGTGGGAGTGGAAGGGTGCCTCCCCACACATGGGGTGGGATCTGAGTACTTCACAGTCCCCAGGGAGCACTGGGGTCCCTGCAGCCCAGGCTAGAGCCAGGCCTCTCCCTTCCCCTTCTCCAGGGACCATGCGGGCAGCCTGCGAGTTGCTGGGCCGGCTGCAGGCTGAGGTAGTAGAGTGTGTGACCCTGGTGGAGCTGACCTCACTGCGAGGCAGGGAGAAGCTAGGGCCAGTGCCCTTCTTCTCCCTCCTACAGTACGAGTGACCGTGTGGCCTCTCTTCAACTGGGAGAGGAGAATGTCAGCCTGGAGCAACTGAAGTGACCTTTCTGCCAGAGGCTACTGGCTACCCACCCAAAGCTTATTCACACCTTTGGCCTGGGGCCCTTCTGAAGTGCCAAAGCCTGGAGCATGGCTCTATGGGCGTATGAGAGCCTGTTCTCAGGTGCTACCCTAGTGACTAAAGTGCAACTTCATTATCTTAAGAGTTGCAGAGAGCAAAGTACTAGAGTCCAGAAGGAGCAGTGGTTCCCAACCTTCCTAATGCCACGATGTATTTTCCTTGTTACAAAGGGGTCATGACCCACAGGTTGAGAACCACTGTTCTGGAGGCTCCAGAGCACGGCCCTCCTTGTCTTCTAGCTTCTAGGGACCACCTGCCTTCCCTATCAAGGTGACCCTCATCAGCTGTCAAGTCCAGTTACAAACCCAGCAAAAGAACAAGAGTAAACATCTCTCCTGTACACACTGTCTCCTGTCATCCTGTGTGCCAGGCTCCTGCAGGCCAGTGCCTGGGCCTTACTTTCTGTGCAGTGAGGTGGCCCAAAAGATGCTGTAGGGGCTGCTTGGTGCTGACTCACAAGCAAGGCAGTATGGGAGTGGTTGAGAGCCTGTTCTCAGATGCTACCCAAGTGGCTAAAGTGTAACTTCATCATCTTAAGAGTTGCAGAGGGCAAAGTACTAGAATCCAGGTGTTGGCAGGGTAGGTCCTTCTGGAGGCTCCAGGGCATGGCCTTCCTTTTCTCCTAGCATCCAGGGGCCACCTACCTTCCCTGGCAAGGTGGCATACACCAGTCAGATTCTGCTCCTGGTGTCCAGCAAGGACCCTGTGACAGCACTGAGCCCAGCTCCAAAGCCCTGATGTGATCGCAGTCCCTCCTCATCGTGAGGTCACGTGTTCACAGGTCCCAGGACTCAGGAACATGTCTCTGGATGGCAACTAAGTTCCCCTGACTCTGCACACATCCTAGCCCCACTCTCCTGACAACCTGACAGGTGCTGCTCAGCAACGAAGTCACCTACAGAAAGCAGTTTAATATAAACACACCATACATGAGACCAAGGACACAGACCCACCTACTGTCAGGGGACCCTTGGGCCTGCGACCCATGTCCAGCCTGATCCTCAGGGATGTGAGAAGAGCCAGGTGCATGGAGCTCATAAAGGGAATAAAAAGGCACAAGTGGGCTCTAACCAGCATGTCCAGAGGCAGAGCCTGTATTGGTCTGCAGCAGCCACTGGGCTCACAGCTTCTCCTCAGCGCGGGTGAGGACAGCCAGGCGCGTGGTGATGCCGGCCAGGTCTGCAGCTTTATCCAGCTTTATGTAGGTGTCAGTGCGGATATGGTGGAGGCTGAGCCAGTCAGGCAACAGCTCAGACAGGAGCAGCAGGTGCTTCTCCATCTCGCCTATAGAAAGGAAGGTGCAGGTGGCACTGGTGTGACCCAGCCCTACAACTCCATAGGGGTACACTCTCTGGCTCATAGTGGGGTATCGCATCCTGTCCATAGGCCTCAGGGCTAAGGGTTAAGCCTGGGCTACCTGTCTGTGCCCTTGGGAGTGGAATGAACAGTGGTAGCAAAAGCCAGGCAGGGACCCTACTGCCAAGCCCCACAGAAGGATGTCCCCTGCAGCCATAGGACCAGCAGCTCTGTCCTGGTGGCCAGAGACCCAGGAGCAAGTGGACCTCTCACATGGGGCCTAGAGCCATAGGGGACAGGTTTTATTCTGGCCCAGGAATGTAGAGAATAGACCAGGTGTGAGGGGCTGCAGGAATGGAGGCCAGGCTGGGTGACCAAAGTGTTCAGTATGTACATCTGGTGAACAAACCATCAGTGGACACCCCAGTAAGGAGCCCAGGGAGGGACCACAGCCCATAGCAGGACCATAGTGGGTGGCCCTGTGCCCTACCCCACCTACCAGGGCTCATGGAGGTGTAGCAGCTGCCCACCATCCTGGCGCAGGCCACTGCCATGGTGAGTGCAGGTTTGCGCTCAGACACAAAGACGCTGCGCAGCACACGGGCCAGCTCCGGCAGCCGCTCCAAACGCTGCAGCCGCAGCTCCTGCTCTGGGCGCCGCGTCATCTGTGCCAACTGTTTCTGTGCCTCCTTGGCCCGGACCTGGGGTGGGAGAAGGTCAGTCAGTGGATGGCAAGTCACCCCAGCACCCAACTGCCCATCACTGACTCACCCGCTCCAGCAAGTCCTGGGACACCCCCTTCAGGGCACCAGTGGGGGTAGTAGGGGAGGTGGCAGGTGGGCTGGCCAGCAGGGCTGGGCTGCTGGGCTCAGCTGAACGCAGGGCCAGTTGACTCAAGGCCTTCTCCATCTGTGGGTAGGACAAGTTAGAGAAGTCACAAGAGGCAGTATGCCCCAGCCCTGCCAGAGGAAGCCCCTCGCCCTCTATCCCAGAGCCCTGAGTTCCCCCCACCCCCGTCTCTCTGGGCCAAGTTCAGTCACCACATCTGGAGGAGGGCTGAGTGCAACCTGGGGCCCTGCCCACAGTGCTGTCTGTGAAGGAACCACCCCCTGTGTGGGGATGAGCAACCGTGTACAGCACAATCTGCTGTCTCTAGACCGTCAGCTGGGCATGAAGCCAGATGGGGTGTCAGGTGCCCCCACAGAGGCTTCAACTGTTATATCCACCTTGTGTTGTCAGGCAGGCCCCACCCAGAAAACTCCAGTCAGCCTCACCCTGGGTGACATCAGGCTGCGGGCCCGGGCCAGCACCTCCTGAGCAGTGCTGAGCTTCTCCAGAGTGGGTGGCTGGGGCAACTCGGCAGGCTCAATGTCAGGCACCTCATCCACATTGAAGCGTGGGTGCCAGCGGGTCAGCTGGTCATCGGGCACTTCCATGGGGGGGCTCAGGGAAGCCAGGAAGGCCTGCAGGAGAATGAGGTCAGCAGTGGCCCTGCTGGGTGACCTTGGGCATATCTGAGGGCTGTCCGGGCACCCCCAGGCATGTCGGGTAACCTCTCTGTGCCCAGGTGCTTGGCTGGCAGGAGAAAACACAGGGCCTTACAGTGCTACCATGTCCCCCTGAAGCCTGAGACTGCAGCCCTGAGCTCACCACCTCCTTAGCACAGGGCAGACCCAGTGTGTGTCCATGCCTACCATGAAGCCAGGTGTCAGCAACAGCATGCCCTCCCCACCCTGAGACGACAACTCAGAACTCTGCCACTGACCAGGGGTAGCACCCTGGGCCTCTGATAAGGGCTGTCTGTGGCAGGGACGCTGGGAGCATGGACAGGGTACTCGGGCAGGGTGGACACAAATGCCCACAATGCCACTGCCTCTGCAGCAGGGACCAGGTGCATCATTGGCCTCTGCCTGCCGCAGCCACTCACTTTGTGGTGCTCCCTGGCTCTCTCCAACAGCTTCTGGCTGAAGACCTGCCGCCGCTGCAGGAGGTGGGAGGCTGTGAGCTGGGGGACTGCACTGCTGGTCTCTGCAGGGAAAGTGGCCTGGCTAGGATTCACACCTGACCACAGTCCTGATGCCCAGCACCTCACACCCATCCTCGAAAGAGTACATGGTCACAGTTGGGGACTCCAAGGCCCTGGACCCAGCACACTCACCCTGATCCAGCAGTGGCTCAATTGTGAGCTGGTAATCAGATCTCTTGACACCATCTTTGAAAGTGGGGATGTTACGCTCCCGGCGGAAGCCATAAGAAGCAGGATACACAGTTTTGATCTGGCCAACATTGTGCTCCTCAAAGCGCCTGTGGGAGGTGGCATCAGTCAGGAGAAAGCAGCGCCGACAGCAAAGCCCCGTGGCCCCCACTTGGCTGTGGGCCACTTACTTGCGGATCATGTCCTGGACACCCTGCTTGACCTTGGCAAATGTCACGGTCTCTGCGCGGTTGTAGAGCATGCCCACTATGGTGTCCATGCTGCGGAACATCTCAGCCAGCACCTGGTACTTGTGGGGCAGCATCAGCCCCGGGGGACTGGGCTGTGCGAGGGCGTGGAAGCGCTGGTAGGCAGGCAGCTTCTCACCACTGTCAGGGAGAGAGCCAGCCTCAAGAGAAGCCCCAGACCACACACCCTCGCCTCTGCCTCTGAAGACACACAGCAAACGCCTGATGACCACAAGCTGTTGGCAGCACTTGAGGTTCTCCAGGGCCCATGGGGCGGCAGTTACTGACCCCTCAAGGTGGGTACTGGGGACAGGGCAGGAGGGCAGCAGACTGGGCTCTGGGCTACTCTACCTGTTGGCTGCACCAATTACCTCCCTGGTCGGTGCAGCCCAGCCACTGTTCACTCACACCACGTGGCCACCCTCCCAGACTCACCATGGTGGCTCTGCAGGGCGCTCAGTCTCAGGCAGGCAGAGACTCTCAGCATCCTTCTTGGCTCTCAGCGCCTGGACCCGTGCCCCCAGCTCACGAGCTCGCTGCAGACACGACTGGAACTCAGAGATGGTGTCCGTCGGGGGCACCTGGGGATGCAGGGGGCTATCAGGCCAGGCATTCACCCATGGCAGACACACCTGCCCTTGGTCCAGCCTCCTCACCTTGTCCTGGAAGGCTTCTGGGGAAGACAGCTGATCTGCTGAGACGGTGACTTTCTGTACCTTGGTGCCCAAAGAGCAGGCTCCATGGCGGAGGTTAGCTGAGGAGCCCAGGTCAGCTGGGGAGCCCAAGCTGTACGTCTGCTGGGAAGGACACCAAGGTGAGCACGGGACAAGCCCAGGGTGCACCTGGCTCTGCAGAATGGGGACCCACCGGCCAGATCAGAACTGGACATGCAAGAGCTGGGCCCAGGTTCTTGGGGTTACTCATTTCTCAGGGTCTTTGCTAAAGTCAACAAAGAGGGAACCGGGGCGCTACCAGGGCTGGCCCTCCCCAGCCTTGCGGTCGAGCCGAGGGCCTGGCCACGCCCTCCCCGCGGCCCCGCCCCAGCCTGAGTTTCCTCCGACTGCACGCCTGCCTTCACCACTCCGGCCTCACTTTCCCAGCGTTGCTCACCTCTCCGGCGTCGGCCGACAGCCGCAGCCTCCTGCGCGCAGACGGCGGGGCCTTGGGGCGCCCGGGGTCCGAGGGCGGGCGCGCGCGCTTGCGGCTGCCGCTCGGGGCTGAGCCCGGGGCGTGGCGTGTGGGCTCGGCAGGGCTCGGGGTACGATAGGGCAACTTGGCCCGCGGCGGCACGGCGCGGGGCCCGGGGCGGCGGCGCACGAAGAAGTCAGTGACCCGGCGCTGCTCCATGGCGGCGGCGGGAAGGAGGCAGTGCGCATTTCCCGCCGGTTTTCGCGCTGCCGCCCTGGCCCCGCCCCGGCCCCGCCCCACCGTGGACCGCACCACTGTGCGGGGGGGGCAGGAAATGGATGGTTCCTGGAGCATGCGCACTAGTGTGCGCCGCGCACCTACCTCCTCGCGACCCAGTATGTGTGTGATCTGCGGTTGGCAGCGCGTGTAAGTCCGATCGCTGGCTTTGGGGCCCAAAATGAGTAAAGGCCTGGCGGAGCAGAACGGTGTTAGCTTGCCTGGGTGCTGCGATTCAAATTACAGCGTGACAGAGGTCAACGCACGGCGGAGCAGGATGCGCCCCGGGGGCTAATGCGCGGCAGTCCAGAAGTGGGGTCCGCACACCAGTTTGTGAAAACGCCAACACCACTGGATTACTGGATGGCACACATTATTGCTATTTTTTATTTTTTTAGAGATAAGGTTGCACGCTGTCGCCCCAGCTGTAGTGCAGTGGCTGAACGACTTGTAGCAGCCTCAAACTCCTGACCTCAAGCATCCAACTGCCTCAGCTTCCCCAGTAGCTGAGATGTGCCACCATGCCTGGCTAATATTTTTTTATAAACTTTTTTTTTTGCAGCTTGAACCCGCCACCTCCAGCATATGGGGCGGGCGCCCTACTCCCTTGAGCCACAGGTGCCACCCACCTGGCTAATATTTCTAATATTTTTGTAGAGACAGGGTCTGGCTGTGTTGCTCAGGCTGGTCTCGAACCTCTGGCCTTAAGCAATCCTCCAGTCTCTGGCTCCCAAAGTGCTGGGATTACAGGTGTGAGCCACCCGGCAGGCCTGCACAGTTATTTGAAGGATAAACTTTTATGACATGTGACATATCTCAATGATAAAGGAAAGGAGGATGAAAGAAACTGACTTCAAATGAGTAAGATTCTTTTTAAGTGTTGGTTCTAAGAAAACTTTTATTATCTGAAATATAGGTTCTCTGGAAAACCTATGACCCTGATACTGGAGCCCCTCCTTCCAGATGAGGCCAGATCTACAGGGCTGAGAAGAGGGCTCCTGCTTTTCCATTTCTCTTTCAAGTTTTCTGTAAAGAACATGAATTGTGCCCACTTAAAAAAGAAAATTAAAGGAACAGAAACATCAGTATGCAGTTGGTACTTGCAAAATAACCTTGAGTGAGAAAGTTGGAGGTTGCTGGAGAGGAGGAGCCTGATTTCCCATCTGTATTTTAGAGTGCAGTACCTGGATTTGTGCTTTGCAGATTATCACTGGGTCAAGAAATCAGTGTAGAGAATCAAGACCCACTTTTTTTTTTTTTTTCTTTTTTTTTTTGAGACAGATCCTCACGCTGTCGCCCTGGGTAGAGTGCTGTGGCGTCACAGCTCACAGCAACCTCAAACTCTTTGGCTTAAGTGATTATCTTGCCTCAGCCTCCCAAGTAGCTGGGACTACAGGCGCCCGCCACAACACTCGGCTATTTTTTGTGGTTGTTGTTGCAATTGTCATTTTAGCTGCCCCAGGCTGGGTTTGAACCCACTAGCCTGTGTGTATGGGGCCCTACCCACTGCGGGCTGAGACCCACATCTTTAAGGCAATATTTTGTTGAAGTTTAGTTTTGGTATGTGTGCTGTGGGCCATGCAAAATGAATTTCTTTTTTGTTGTTTTGTTTTGAGAAAGTGTCTCTGTCACCCTGGATAGAATGTTGTGCTGTCATAGCTCACAGCAACCTCAAACTTGTGGGCTTAGGCAATCTTCTCACCTCAGCCTCCCAATTAGCTGGGTCTACAGGTGCCCACCACAACGCCCGGCTGTTTTTTTTTTTTTTTTTTGAGACAGAGCCTCAATCTGTCACCCTGGATAGAGTGCTATGACATCATAGCTCAAAGCAACCTCCAATTCCTGGGCTCAAGCGAGTCTCCTGCCTCCGCCTCCCAAGTAGCTGGGACTACAGACGCCCGCCACAACGCCTGGCCATTTTTTGGTTGCAGCCGTCATTGTTGTTTGGCGGGCCCCGGCTGGATTCGAACCCGCCAACTCCAATGTATGTGGCTGGAGCCCTAGATGCTTGAGCTATAGGCGCGGAGCCTAAAATGAATTTCTTAAACCAAACAGTGGTTGGGGGTTGGGGAAAGGAATTGCCTTGGAAGGACTGTGAGGGACGGTTCTTGGGTGATGGAAATCACTGTGACAGGGCTAGGTCACAGAGGTGTAAGAATTTGTCAAAGCTTGAGGGTACACTAAGACTTGTGCATTTTACACTATGAGTTTATCTAAAAATCGAATTGTAAACAAATATTGAACTGTAGTCAATGGCACACATGCAGAAGTGGTCAGGAAGACATGTGTCCAAGACTTGAAGGTGAAAAGAGATAAATATGGGGTGAAGATGGTGTGACATTGACAGCAACTGAGGGGTGCTACATGTGTGCTTACTATGAGATTCTTTCAACTTCTCTGTATGTTTGGAATATTTGACAATAGAATGTTTTAAACAGTGTATTTCTCATTGTGGATTTTGGACAAGAAAGTTTGAAAAGTCCTGGGACAACAGAACCTCCAGCAGGGCACAGTTAGCCCTTAAGGAGCCTTGACAGGTGGCTGCAGACAGACCTCAGCACCCTCTCAGCTCGGCCCCCAACCCCTCAACCTTAACTTGCACAGCTCTGCCTTGCAACCCTTACTCTTGGATCTCCAGCTGTAATAAACTGTCCTATTTAATCAACATGGGAATCCCAGCTTTTCTCAAAAGTGGCAGAAATGATCAGGAGGTCAGAGTGGAACAGTTATAAGCCTGCTTTGCAGTAGAGAGGAAAAGCTTGTACAATTGTAGAGCTGTGATCGGAGTATAAATTATAGGCATAGCCTCTCCCTAAACCAACTGCAATTAGAGGGGATTTTTTTTTTTTTTGAGACAGTCTCACCCTGTTGCCCCCAAGCTAGAGTGCCATGGCAGCAGCCTAGCTCACAGCAACCTCAGACTCGTGGGCTCAAGTGATCCTCCTGCCTCAGCCTCCTGAGTAGCTGGAACTACAGGCACCCACCACTATACCCGGCTAGTTTTTCTATGTTTTGTAGAGACAGGGTCTCACTTTTTTTTTTTTTTTTTTGAGACAGAGCCTCAAGCTGTCACCCTGGGTAGAATGCTGTGGCATCACAGCTCACAGCAACCTCCAACTCCCAGGCTCAAGAAATTCTCCTGCCTCCACCTCCCAAGTAAAGTAGATGGGATTACAGGCACCTGCCACAACGCCCAGCTATTTTTGAATTGCAGCCATCATTGTTGTTTGGCAGCCTGGGCTGGATTTGAACCCACCAGCTCAGGTGTATGTGGATGGTGCCTTAGCCGCTTGAGCCACAGGTGCTGAGCCGGGTCTCACTTTTTATCAGGCTGGTCTCAAACTCCTGAGCTCAAGTGCTCTTCCTGTCTTGGCCTCTCAGAGTGCTGGGATTACAGGTTACAGGTGTGAGCCGCTGGGCCAGGCCAAGGGGACCTTTTAAGGGGCGGCTCCTGTATCTCAAGGAGTAGGACACTAGCCCCATATACCAGAGGTGGTGGGTTCAAACCCAGCCCTGGCCAAAAACTGCAAAAAAAAAAAAAAAAAAAAAGGATCTTTTAAGTCTTTTGGTCATAGCTGTTCAGCATACAGAGGGAGGGAGCCGTCTCCTCCCCTAGTGACACAGGGGTTCCCCACTGTCAGTTTCACATTTAGAAAATAAAGAAACACCTATTATCAGAAAGGCAGAAGCAACTGTTCAGCATCTGGTTCCTGGTGCTGCCATGTGGTCCAGTCCCTGCTCTGCAGAGATAAGCTGCTGGGCAGGATGCTGCTGAGGCCTTGTCAGGGTCTCTTCAGTGCTGAGCAGGCCCCACCAGCTTGGGGTTTTTCTTGCCACTGAGGTGATCTAGGTGGTGGACTTGGCCACCTACCTGAGCCTTAAGCCAAAGCTTAAGTCTGCTAACTAAAGAAAAGCCTCTAAGTGACCAACACCTCCTTCAACAGTAGACAGCTCTGCTCTCTAAGGGGATGTGGCAGTCCTGGGAGCAGGCCCACTGGCCAGCTAAGCCAGTGCAAATGGGGTGCTGCAAGGATGACGCCCAGAATTAACCTCTGGTATACCTTTTCCCTCATCTTAACTAAAAGTCACACCTAAGGGTAGAGAAGACACGCTAATGAGACCCATGATGTGTGAAGAAGCATGACGGCTGGATGGGCAGCTGCCAACAAAATTCTCATGCTGTGGCTTCATGCTGGCTCTGAACTTCCTCTCTGTCTGCCCTTTGAGAAATGTATTCATGATCTACGTGTATATGACTTAATACAAGGAAAAAAAAGAAAGAAAGTCTCCAACCCTTTGTTTGGAGAACCAGTCTGGTATCATAACTGGTACTGCCTCCCCCTTGTTGCAGCAAAGCCCCAGTAAAGCCTTGCCTGTATAAATTCCTTTTATAGTCTCTTGCCAATTCGTATGGACTTGGGGACCAAGATTTGCAAGGTCAGCACCAGCACCTGCTCACCCTCAAGGCTGAACCACAGAGGGCTGCTTGGGCCTCCCAAAGTCTACCTCAGGAGGGGCCCCCTCTTCCTACCTGGACAGCTCCTGACTGTGTGGCTTCTGTCACCATCCACCTCAGGGGTGACTCCCAGGAGTCCTGGGAGGGAAGAGCCATGCACAGTGCTGCTGTCCTGTTTTGTATGGTTTGTTTTGTTTTAGAGATGGGGTCTGGCTATGTTCCCCAGGCTGCACTTGAACTCAGGGGCTCAAACGATCCTTCCACCTCAGCCACCAAGTAGGTGGGACTTCAGGCATGTGCCCCCACACCTGGCTATTCTTTTATCACTGTGAAATTAATGTGCACAAGAGTAGCACTCACCATCACCTCAGGGCCTCCAGAATTCACCCTGAATCAAGGACTTAGAGCCAAATCATTTATTTGGGAGATGTCCCAGGAAGATGGGTGGGAAAATGAGATGGGTGGGAAAATGACAAGAGGTGTGTGCACGAGCCAGTGACTGCTGGGAGGCCCCATGCACCACGTCCAGGGCTGACTCCAGGGTGCTTATAGGTTGAGGGCTGCTCCCCCCCCCACCCAACGATGACCCTCACCTTGTCATGTCCATCTGCATAACTCCACCTCCATAGGCAGAAGGGGGTGGGAGAGATGGCCACATGCTGTCTCCCTCCTGCACTGACACAGGTGCTCAAGTCATGTGTGCAGTATAGCAGGGAGACCTATAAAAACGTTTTCACAAATGTATCAAGTCCTCACACACCTGGACCAGCGGCTAAAAGGCTTCTCAGCTCCATCTCTGGGTGAGCCCAGCTTTCTTCCATGCTTGGACCAACCCACCTGTTGCAGCACAGGGATGAGGCTGGCTGTGGGGACCCAGCTGTGTCCTATTCAGCCAGTCACTGAAGGGATTTACAGAAAGTAGAAGGATCCCATTCTCCTCCCAAATTTTTTCTTTGTCTTGGGAAATTTATAGTCTTCGTTTTAAAAAATGCAATAGGTTTATGACTGTTATTTTTTTAAGTAATACATTTTTAACATGTCAGTTTTAATTTCTAATACAGTAAATATTGTGAGATAGAACACACACCAACAAGCCCTCACATCATCACCGTCACCATTGTCACCATCATCATCATTGCTATTATTTTAACCACACTCAGGTGATCAGAGTTGTCCTAGGCTCTGGGTTTGTACAATGGCCATATTCTGACCTTCCTTGACATCACTAGAACCCATCCTGGCCCCCTGGGCCTACCTCCAGCCAATCCACTGCCTCAGTCCACGCTGGATGTGAATGGCTTGTACCTGCTCCGTCCTGGTGCCCTTTGCATGCAACAATAATAATAGGCCATGATGGTCCATGCCTATAGTCCCAGCACTTTGGAAGGCCACAGCGGAAGGATCACTTAAGGCCAAGAGTTTGAGACCAGCCAGGGCAACATAGTGAGACCCTGTCTCTAACATCTTTTTAATTAGCTGGGTGTGATGGCTCATACCTATAGTTGAGAGGCCGAGGCACAAGGATCACTTGAGCCCAGAAGCTCAAGGCTGCAGTGAGCTATGATGGTGCTTCTGCACTCCAGCCTGGGCAGCAAAGGGAGACTCTGTCTCTAAACAACAATCACAGGAACAAAATCAAAGGAACAGCCCAGGGCTGTGCAAGCTTTACAGTTTTTAAACCAATTTCATGAAACAGTAATAACAGGCCCCTGTCAGGTTAGCTGTGTGCAGCCCTGTTCTCCACAACCGGAATGTCCATTTTGTCTCACCCTCAAAGCCGGCCCACCTATCTGTGTGGGCACAGAGCTGGTAACCCAGGAAACGGGGTCTATATCCTCCATGTCTGCCTCTAGTCAGCCGCTCCTCCTCCCATAGGGACTCAGACAAGACCAGTAACTAAGGGTGGAATGCGGATTCACAGGCTCCCCCTTGGCCCTGCAGGAAACCTGCCAGTCACCTGCAGCCGCCAGGAACCTTCACATGCTCTTGGCTTATAACACGACCTGACCCGGTGGCCAAGACTGGTGGCAGCTTTCACCTTTGATGAAGGCATTTGGGGATGAGCCAGGATCAATTTGCCCTTAGCTCTCTGTCTACCAGACAACCTTGTAATCCATTATGGACGGGACAAAGGGAGAGGGTGGAGGAGCTGCTTTTAAGTGTTTAAAATTGATTGAAAGTAAATGAAAGTGAAAGTCCTGGGCAGAGTGACCCAGGCAGTCTCCTCTCCTCCCCTGTCCTCCATTTCCTTCTCTGTACCAAGGGGATCTCCTGGAACCTTCCCCCAACAGGGCTGCTGTGAGAATCCGGGGACAGGAGCTGAGCCTCTCACAGCTGTCTCTGTGGTGGCAAATATCCTCACGGTACACTTGTTTTCAGAGAGCGTCACAGCAAGCAGCACGCTGACTTTCCTATATGGGTAGCTCCTGCAGTTGTATCCCATAGAAATGTAGTGCAGGCCACAGATGTGATTTTAAGTTTTCTAGTAGCTACATTTAAAAAGTCAACAGCCCAGGCCAGCGTCTGTAGCTCAGTGAGTACGGTGCCGACCCCCCGCCAAACTACAGCAAAAAAATAGCCAGGCATTGTGGCCAGTGCCTATAGTCCCAGCTACTCAGGAAGCTGAGGCAAGAGAATCACCTAAGCCCAAGAAGCTGGAGGTTGCTGTGAGCTGTGCTGCCACAGCACTCTACCAAGGACAACAAAGTGAGACTCTGTCTCTAAAAAAAAAAAAGTTCACAGGCCAGGTGTGGTGGTTCTTGCAGGTAATCCTAGCACTTTGGGAAGCCAAGGCAGGCGGATCACTTGTGACCAGGAGTTAGAGAACAGCCTGAACAACAGCAAGATGCCATCTCTACAAGAAATAAAAAAAGAAAATTAATGGCTGGGCGCAGTGGCTCATGCCTATAATCCCAGCACTCTGGGAGGCTGAGTCAGGTGGATTGTCTGAGCTCAGGAGTTTGAGACCAGACTGAGCTCTATTGAGAACCCTGTCTCTAAAAATACCCTGGCATTGGGAGGTACCTGTGGCTCAGTGGGTAGAGCACCAGCCCCATATGCCAAGGGTGGCGGGTTGGAATCAGGCCCCGCCAAACTGCAACAAAAAATAGATGGGCTTTCTGGCGGGTGCTTGTAGTTCCAGCTACTCAGGAGGCTGAGGCAAGAGAATCGCCTAACCCAGGAGTTGGAGTTTGCTGTGAGCTGTGTGATGCCACAGCACTCTACCGAGAACCATAAAGTGAAGCTCTGTCTCTAAAATAAATAAATAAATAAGAAATAAAAATACCCTGGCATTGTGGCAGGTACCTGTAGTCCCAGCTACTCAGGAGGCTGATACAAAAGGATCGCTTGAGCCCAAGAACTTGAGGTTGCTGTGAGCTATGACTCCAGGTACTCTAGCAGAGTGAGACTCTGTCTCAAAAAAAAAAGAAAGAAAGAGAGAGAGAGAGAGAAAAAAGAAAAAGAAAGAAAAGAGGAAAACAAAATTAGGTAGGCATTCTGGCACCTATAGTCAGAGGGGACTCATCACTCTTGAGAGTAGGAGTTTGAGGCTGTAGTGAATTGTGCTGACACCACTGCACTCCAGCCTGGGCAACAAGATAAGACCTGTGTCAAAATAAACAAAATTTTTTAAATTTAAAAATGAATAAAACAAAAAGTTAAAAAGATCAGGTGATGGTCACTTTTTTTTTTGAGACAGAGCCTCAAGCTGTCACCCTGGATAGTGTGCCGTGGCATCACAGCTAACAGCAACCTCCAATTCCTGGGCTCAAGTGAGTCTCCTGCCTCCGCCTCCCAAGTAGCTGGGACTACAGGCGCCCGCCACAACGCCCAGACATTTTTTGGTTGCAGCCGTCATTGTCGCTTGGCGGGCCCGGGCTGGATTCAAACCCACCAGCTCAGGTGTACGTACATGGCTGGCACCTTAGCCAGTTGAGCTGCAGGCGCCAAGCCTGGGTGATGGTCACTTTAATAAAACTTTTTATTTTACCCAAAGTCCAAAATGTTGTTCTTTAACATACCATCAGCATAACATTTATCAATGGGATAGTTCAGATTATTTTTCTTTTCTTGCTTTCTTTTTTTTTTTTTTTTTTCCTTTATTAAAATAGAGTGTCATTGCTCGGCGCCTGTGGCTCAAGCGGCTAAGGCGCCAGCCACGTACACCTGAGCTGGCGGCTTCGAATCCAGCCCTGGCCCACCAAACAACAATGACGGCTGCAACCAAAAAATGGCCGGGCGTTGTGGCGGGCGCCTGTAGTCCCAGCTACTTGGGAGGCAGAGGCAAGAGACTCGCCTGAGCCCAGGATTTGGAGGTTGCTGTGAGCTGTGATGCCACTGCACTCTATCCAGGGCGACAGCTTGAGGCTCTGTCTCAAAAAAAAAGAGTGTCATTCCATTGCCCAGGCTAGAGTGTCATGGTGTTATCATTGCTCACAGCAACCTCAAACTCCTAGGCTCAAGCAATCCTCCTACCTCAGCCTCCCAAGTAGCTGGAACTATAGGTGCCCTCCATAACACCTGGCTAATTTTTCTATTTTTAGTAGAGATGAGGTCTCTCTTTTGCTCAGGCGCTGGTCTCAAACTCCTGAGCTCAAGCAATCCACCTGCCTCGGCCTCCCAGAGTGCTAGGATTACAGGTGTGAGCCACCGCCCCCCCTCACATTACTTTTCTCATCACCACCATTGATGTCGTCATCACTACATACTAATCACTAATACTAAGCATACTAGTTTAAGAAATCTAGTGTGTCTTTTATACTTACAGCACATTTCATTTCGGAGGAAGCTACACTTCCGTGATCCTTTATTGAGATTTCATAAAATTTACATCTGAAAAAGTGGATTCACATGCCCAACTTGTTCAAAGCCTAATAAAAGTTTTCAATAACCAAATAGAGTGTTTAAAATTGATAAAGGCTGGGCGCCGTAGCTCAGTGAGTAGGGCACCAGCCACATGTACCAAGGCTGGTGGGTTCAAGCCAGGTCCAGACCTGCTAAACAATGACAACTGCAACTAAAACATAGCCAGGCATTGTGGCGGGCACCTGTAGTCCCATCTACTTGGGAGGCTGAGGCAAGAGAATTGCTTAAGCCCAAGAGTTTGAGGTTGCTGTGAGCTGTGATGCCATAGCACTCTACTGAGGGTGACATAGTGAGACTCTGTCTAAAAATAAACAAATAAATAAAATAAAGTTGATTAAAAGCAAATAAAAGTGAAAGTCCAATTCCCAGTTGTACTGCCCTATTTCAGTGTGTGATGGCCACAGGGTAAGAGCAGGTATGAGTGGACAAAGCCACTGGGCCTGAGGAGGAGGAGAGTGGCTGCCAGGGCGAAGGCACCTGCTAGCCTCCCCGCTGGGCCCATGGAGGTATCATTTATGGAATCTCAAGGGAGGGCAGGGTGTATGGCTCATGCCTGTAATCCTAGGACTCTTGGAGGCCAAGGCAGGAAGATCAATGGAGCCTAAGAGTTTAAGTCCAGCCTGCACAACATGGCAAGAACTGTCCCTGAAGTAAATGAGTTTATTAATTTAAAATAAAATAGTGTGGCTCCTGTGGTTCAAAGGAGTAGAGCACTGGCCCCATATACCAGAGGTGGTGGGTTCAAACCCAGCCCCGGTCAAAAACAACAATAAATAAATAAATAAATAAATAAATAAATAAATAAATAAAATAAAATAAAATAGATTGGGTGGCGCCTGTGGCTCAGTGGGTAGGTCACCGGCCCCATATACTGAGGGTGGTGCGTTCGAACCTGGCCCTGGCCAGCTAAAATAGCAGTGGCGACTGCAACATAAAATAGCTGGGCATTGCAGTGGGTGCCTGTAGTCCTAGGTACTCTGGACGCTGAGGCAAGAGAATCACTTAAGCCCAAGAGTTGGAGGTTGCTGTGAGCTGTGATGCCACAGCGCTCTACCGAGGGTGACAAGTGAGACTCTGTCTTACATAAATAAATAAATAAAATAGACCAGGCATGGCTCAGCGCCTGTGGCTCAACGGGCTAAGGCGCCAGCCACGTACACCTGAGCTGGTGGGTTCGAATCCAGCCCTGGCCCGCCAAACAACACAATGGTGGCTGCAACCAAAAAATGGCCAGGCATTGTGGCGGGCACCAGTAGTCCCAGCTACTTGGGAGGCGGAGGCAGGGGACTCACTTGAGCACAGGAATTGGAGGTTGCTGTGAGCTGTGATGCCACGGCACTCTACCCAGGGTGACAGACAGCTTGAGACTCTGTCTCAAAAAAAAAAAAAAAAAAGACCATACAATGCTACTTCTAGATAATGTAAACATATCTCCATATAATATAACCCTAACTCTGCAACACGTAGCCTACCACTGCATGATTCAGACCCAGAACAAGGTCACATAACCCAGGCTCTAGAAGGGGTGACCCTGGCTCCAGGTACCATAGCCCAGTTCTAGCAGATATAGCCCAGGCTCTAAGTAATACGAACATAGCTCTGCATGTAGAGAATGTAACCCATGCCCCTGGGGCAGTCCCCTCATTGTGAAGGTCAATCCCAATAGCAGCTCACCCCGTGTACTAGGAGGGTGGGAAGTGTGTGGGCAGAGACATCGGGCTTGCAGGCAGCTGCTGGTATTGTTGGGGGTTTACCCTGATGACTCTGCCTTAATTAAAGCCCCAGGTCAGTGACCCAGGTCACAGCTCACAGAAACCTCCAATTCCTGGGCTCAAGCGAGTCTACTACCTCCACCTTCCAAGTAGCTGGGGCTACAGGTGCCCGCCAGATCAAGAACTGGAAGCAGGGGTCCCCATGAGTGTGAGGGTGACTGACACATGTGGCCAGAGTATCTGTGGGAGGTGGTAGCCCTGTCCAGGTTCCTAGGTGCTGGGCGTCTCCTTCCCTCAGGCTAAGTGCTCTTGGGACAAATGGCACACACTGCCATGCTGGGGGACTCCCATGGCCTGGAGCGCCCAGAGGCCAGAGTCCAAGGCGAAGGCTTCCTATAGGGGTTTTATTGGGGTGGATGGGACAGGGGGCACTGTGGGGGGATGGAGTGGATGAAGTCCAGGAATGCTGCATCCTTGAGCCAGCATCTCCCACACAGCTAACCACCAGTCGATCATGAGGGTTCTGCAAGGAGCTGGACAGACCACATCTCTGGAATGTATAGGGAACAGAGGAGGAGTGATTATGCAGCTCTCACCGCAAGGAGGTCATCTGTGCTTCCTCTGGACTGCAATGAGGTGAGTCCTGGGACCTCCGAGCCTCCCATCAACACAGCCACAGAAGGCGGGGAAGAGGAGGAAGGGGACATCCTTATCCTGTGGACACACTTAGCTGATTGCTCAGTGGCTATGGCCAGTGGTCAGCGGCCTGCGATGGTACTTGGTAAAGGCGCTGACCTCACGCCCTCTCTGAAAGTGTTAAGCATTCTTCTATGGAGGTGCTATGGTGACCCTGGAGGCACAGAGTGACCTGAGATAGAGCCTCTGGAAGCCTCCAGGCCCATGGTCACAGATGGCCACATGCTGGGAGGTCAAGGATGTCACAGGATAGGCTCCCATCATCCCCTCTAGCTAGGCCCCAATTTTACTGCCAAAATGGGGATGATGAAACTGCTACAAGCTAGTTAACCTTGGCTCATTTGGCAAATGCCACTAACTGACCAGCCTTCCTTACTCCTCCTCCTCACCATGGTTATGAGGAAGAGGAGTAAGGACCCTGTGGTTTTAAGTGCCTCCCAGTTTGTCAGAGGGTTCCCTGCCACAGGATCCCATGGGTGTGTGTCCTCATGGTGGGGTCTTAACTCTGGCCAGCAGGCAGGTTCCAGACTGGACTTCAAGCCCTGGATGTGGAGCTGGAGCCACTGCTGACCCTTTGGTCCAGCTGCACACTGAGCCCTGACAGAGCCCAGTGGGGCACTCGGGCTGGAGGCCAGCGGATTCAGCACCAA
The DNA here is from genome assembly GCA_963574655.1 of Perodicticus potto. NCBI lineage: Eukaryota > Metazoa > Chordata > Mammalia > Primates > Lorisidae > Perodicticus > Perodicticus potto. The sequence goes on along the minus strand of CAUYRH010089464.1, from coordinate 72,380 downwards.
CTCCAGAGGGGCAGGGTATAAGAGGATGGTTACTCAAAGCCAGCGTGGGCCTGTGGCTGAGGATGGGGCCTTGTCACTGCATGTCATAGGCATCCTATTTGTGTCTCTGAGTGTCTCTGAGTGCCTGTGTTTGTACACCTCCAGGAATGCAGGACAGTTGGGACCCCCAATGTAAATGACTCACCTGACCCTGGCAGCTCTGAGGGGCAAGTAGGTTTTAGACAAGATGATTGCGCCCCCAGGGTTCTGTAGCTTGTCCAAGTCCTTAGGGAGGGAGGGGTGCAGCCCACGCAGCCAAGGGGTTGGGCTCTCACAGCCCATGCTGTTCAGCCTGGCTCTAGCTCTGGGACAGAGAGCGATAGCAGTGACCACTGGCTTCTTCCCCAGGCCCAGCTTCTGGGGACCTTTGCTACCTACTTGGGACTCACAAAGGAAGGGTGTTGGGCAGTTTCCCATTGCCAAGAAGAAAGGGCTTTGGCTCAGCTGTCTCCACTAGAGGTCCTAGCACTGTGCTCAGTGGATCCGGCCCTTACAAGAGCCCTGGAGTCTTCTGACCAGAGCAGGGACACCCTTGTCCTCCACTGCTGGCCCTGCTCTTGGTTTCCAAGACAGGGTGCCTGGGAGACTGCCTCATGGAGAATTTTCTCAGGGAAATGTAATAGCTCCCCAAATCTCACAAAATCTCTGGCCAAGAGTCAGGAAAACAATAGGCTCAAGGAACAGAGGTTGTGGTTGCCTCTGGGGAGGGAGGGATCTTGGGCTTGGAGGAAGACTCAGAGCCAACTGCTTGAAAATTATTATTATTATTATTATTTTCCTTCTCTCTTTTTTTTTTAGCTGGGGCTGGGTTTGAACCCATCACCTCTGGTATATGGGGTTGGTGCCCCACTCCTTTGAGCCACAGGCACCGCCCTATTATTTTTTTCTGAGACAGAGTCTTACTTTGTCACCCTTGGTAGAGTGCTATCACATCACAGCTCACAGCAACCTCAAACTCTTAGGTTCAAGCCATTTCCCTTGCCTCAGTCTCCCAAGTAGCTGGGACAACAGGTGCCTGCCACAACCTGGCTATTTTTAAAGACAAGGTCTCACTCTTGTTCAGGCTGGTCTCAAACCTGTGAGCTCAGGCAATCCGCCTGCCTTGGCCTCCCAGAGTGCTAGGATTATAGGCATGAGCCACCACACAGGGCCTGCCTGAAAATCATTTTAATCATGTACATATTTCTTTTTCTTTTTCTTTCTTTCTTTTTTTTTTTTTTGAGACAGAGCCTCAAACTGTCACCCTGGATAGAGTGCTGTGGCATCATAGCTCACAGCAACCTCCAATTCCTGGGCTCAAACGAGTCTCTTGCCTCCACCTCCCAAGTAGCTGGGACTACACACAATGCCTGGCCATTTTTTGGTTACAGCTGTCATTGTTGTTTGGCAGGCCTGGGCTGGATTTGATCCCGCCAGCTCAGGTGTACGTGGCTGGTGCCTTAGCCCATTGAGCCACAGATATTTTGTGTAAGCGGAACTGCACAGCATTTTTCCTTTAGTGTTTGGCTGCTTCTGCTCAGTGTCTGTCTGTGTGCTGTGCTGGGGACCAGCCCATCTGTCATTCCTTTTTATGGCCAAATAATATTCCACTGTACGGACAGAGCAAATTTTGTTTCACTCATTATTGGACACTTAGGTTGTTTCCTCTTAATTTTTAAGTATAAACAAGTAAAGTAATGACGGCTATATTATATCCTTGGGGAAAAAGTTAACCCCTAAATGATATAGCTCAGTCACCTCTGCCCGCTCTCTCCCCAAGGGCCCTGATCACTGCTGCTCTAATACTGTTGGCAACAACCACACATTTAGAAAGGATGTGGAGCCGTGGGGTGGTGAGAAAGTGGCTTGGGACTTGGAGTCAGGAAAGCTGGGCTCAAGGCATGTCTGGTCTTTTGGCAAATGGCTTCCCCACGCTGGCCCTCCATGCCCTTTTCTGCAGAATAGTTTGTGTTGAAACATGGTCTGAATTCCTGAACGGGCTGTGGGGTGGGCATTTGGGGAGGAACACCTGGACTGGCTGGCTCCCTTATCCATCACACCTCTCCCTGCCTGCCACACAGGCTGGTGGGGAAGATTTTTCTCAGAGGCTCTGTCCCCATTTTGCTCATTGTATTTAGTGAATAGGTGATGTATGTATGAGCGAAACAGGAAAACAGCATGAAAGGGTATTTCAGAGAAGGGAATGTCTTCCTCTGGCCGACAGTCTGGCCCTCTCTGGGAGCCTGTGGCTACACCCCAATTGCAACATTGTGTCTTAGAGATCATCCATAAATACAGAGAAAGTTGCCACTTTCTTTATCTGCTACATAGTACTCCACTCCCACGGATAGCACCCTCCTGTGAGCAAATAGTTTGTTCTTTCATCTTTTGCTACTTTAAAAATCCTTGGATAGGTGGGGGCTGCTGGCTCAAGCCTGTAATCCCAGCATTCTGGGAGGCCCAGACAGGATTTCTTGAGCTCAGGAGTTTGAGACCAGCCTGAGCAAAATCCATACCCGTCTCTAATAAAAACAGAAAGGAAAAAAAAAAAAAAAAAAAAAAAAAACTGAGGCAAAAGGATCGCTTGAGCCCAAGAGTTTGAGATTGCTGTGAGCTATGATAGTGCCACAGCCCTTTACCGAGAGCGACAAAGTGAACTGTCTCAAAAAAACAAACAAAAAATTCTTGTACACCTTTGGCTCCTTTGCAAGTACCTCTGCAAGACAAGTTTGGAGACTTCCCAGAGGATGGTTTCTGAGAGAACGAGAGTCAGAGTTTAAACAGCGAACTTCCAATGAAAATATGCATTAAAGCCTGCATTTCTGGGTTTTATGTGTTAATTAATTAATTTTTTTTTTAAACAGAGTCTCACTCTGTTGTCCTGGGTAGAGTTCTGTGGTGTCAGCTTAGCTCACAGAGACCTCACCCCTCAGCCTCCGAGTAGCTGGAACTACAAGTGCCCAACACAACTCCCAGCTAGTTTTTCTATTTTTAGGAGAGACTGGGTCTGGCTCTTGCTCAGGCTGGTCTCCAACTCCTGAGACCAAGCAATCCTATCTCGGCCTCCTAGAGTGCTGGCCTTATTTTTTAATTCAAATTGCAGGGTTTGGGCTCATATCAGTCAGCAGTGCCCTGAGGCTCAGTGGTGACCACAGGGGCTCCCCTCACTCAGCCCCTCACCAGCTCTTTCCTCTGTGCGACTGAGTCCAGCTGCACTGCCAGGGCTGCCCACTCACAGCGACCCCTTCTTCCTTCTGGTGCCCTCCTCAAAGGCAGAAGGCGGCCAAACTGAGGTGGTCTGGGTGAGGTGCCCAGCACACCCGGGACTCTGATCTAGCCTCTCCACCAAGGTGACAGCAGGCCACAGCAGGTGCTCTGGCTGTGGTCACTACCATGTTACTGCAGAGTGATTAGGGAGGCGTAGCTGGAAGCAGCCCCAAGCCCCAGTGCGACCGCATGGGAACCGCAGCGCGGCTGGCGGCCTGAGCAGCCAGTCGGGCACCAGGGCCAGAGGGCCTGGCCGCGTCCGTCCCGCCACCCCGCGGTCCCCAGGGGGCGCTGCGTCCTCGCGTCTCCGCAAGCAAAACGAAAGTCTCTCGGGCCACGCGGGCGCAGTTGCTCGTGGGGTGCTGTCGGGGGAGGCCAGAGCCCACCCAGGTAGCCTTTTCTGGGCTCCGGCCCGATCAGTCCAGGGCACAGCGCCCCCTCCTCACCCCCACGCGCACAAAAAGCGGCGGTGCCAAGGCTACTGGGAGGTGGGGTCCTCCCGGGCGTGCGCCGGACGGGGGTCTCTCGCCCGACGTGCCAGCAGAGGCCAGGGGGGCGGCAGGGTGCTTGGGCAGAGCGGGGCGCCGGGGCGTGGGGGTGTTGCCTGAGCGCGGCGCGCCGTCAGGGCGGGGGCGGGCACGGCGGGGAGGGCGGGCGTGCGGGGGCCGAGCTATAAAGGCCCGCGGGCGGAGGGCGGGAGCCACGAGCCGCGTCCGGGCCAGCTCAGCCTCGGAGAGCTGCGCGCTGGGCTCCGTCGGGGGGCAGTCTGAGCCCGAGCGAGTGCAGCCCCGGCCCGAGGAGAAGGAGGCACGCGGGTCCCCGGGGTCCGCCGGGGTCCTGGCCGCGGCACGTGCGGCGACCCGTCCCAGCACCATGGCGCTCCGGCCGCTGGGCCCCAGCACTGCCCCTTAGCGCCGCGGCGGCCGACGACCCGGGCCCGGCGCGCCAGGCATGGAGCCGCACGTGCTGGGCGCCGCGCTCTACTGGCTGCTGCTGCCCTGCGCGCTCCTGGCCGGTGAGTGGGCGCGGGCTCGCGGGGCCGGGCGCTGAGATTCCCCGGGACGCGCGGTCCTGGGCTCCCGCATTCCAGAAGCATGAGCGCGCCGGGCCGGTCCGAGCGCCGGGCAGGAAGGGCGGCGGCGGTCGGGCAGAGACTGCACCCCAGCGCCCACGGTGCGGGCCGGCGTGGTGCGCGGCGCAGCGGGGCCGCCCTCGAGGGCCTTGCTGGCCCCTGTGGGACAGGCCGCGCAGTGGGGAGGGGAGCGCGAATCTCTCTCCTGTTTTTTTAAAAAAGCGCAAACTTGGAGCAGACTTCCTGACCAGTCTGGGAGAGGGCGGGCTTCCTGCCCGGAGCTGTTTAATTTGGAGCCTCCGGAGCAGAACTAGCATCGGTGCCCTGGGTGGGCCCCGTTCCCCGCACCCCCTCAGGCAGACTCAGGGCAGCTCTGTACTTTAGAAAAATAGCCAGGGCTCCTCCCGGCTCTTCCCAGCCCTGTTGGGCTCCATTTCCCAGGGGCTGGGCAGGCCTCTGCCCTAGGCTTGGGGAGGGCCACCCTCAGGAAGCTGTGGCCTGGAGACAGTTGGGGGTCTCCAACCATGCCATCAGTGTCCCCTGTTTGCCAAGCAGACGGAACCCCTTCCCGAAAGCACCCCGCTGTGGTTCTTGCTCCGGGGCCTGGAGCCCCACACCCCTCCCTGTCCGGCTGTGCAGGGCAGGGGGCCCGGGAGCTCACTTGGCCCTGCCAGCCCCTCTGCTGTGACGGAGCTGGAAAGCAGTCTGATTAAATTACTCCACGGAAAATGGGATGGTTTACATGCGAAGGTCTGAGTGTGGAAACGCATCAGTCCGTGGTGGGCGGGGGTGTTTTTATTCTGAAGGCCCTTCAGCGCCCCTGTGGTCCCTCCAGGGAGGTGGCTGCCACCTCTATTCTGGGTGGACATTGGTCCCCCCACTGCATGTATGCTCTGGACAGACACGGAAACTTGGTGGAAATGTTCTAGGCAGGAATCAAAGGCAGCCATTGAGCTTGAAAGGAGGGTTTTTGAGAAACTTTGTCCATTCAGTTAGCCGCCTGCTGAAGGAGCACAGTCCAGTGGGGTGGGAAACGGTGGTTATCCTCAGGGTGCCTTTGGAAGCCCAGATGGGCAAAACTAGTAGAACAGCCCAGCCCGGAGGTGTGGTCTAGCTGACGCTGCTGGTGGGATCTACCTTGGCTGCCCCAGATAGGAAGTGGATCTGGGGTGAGTGTTCCTCTTTCTCCCTGTGTCCCTGCACAGGGAGAGGGCTCTTCCTGGCTGGGTTCACCCTCCCTAAGATGGTGGATGCTCCTTGTACATAGCTGGCAAAGTTTTTCTCTAAAGGGCCAGCTGGTAAATATTTTTACATTAGGAAATATCCCTCTTTTGATATTTTTTCCAGCCGTTAAGAAATGTAGAAACCATTCTTAGCTTGTAGGCTGTACTAAGACAGTTGGCAGGTCCAGATTCAGCCTCTGGACATGGTTTGGTGACCCTTGAGAATTAATCTGGGGGCCTGCGTTCTTCTGGTCCCTCAGCTGCTGCCCACACAGAAGCCTCTGGCAGGAGCTCTGAGCCCTGTTCTCCAGATGCCCACCTCAGGCTGCAGGCTGCAGTCACCTGGGAAGCTTCGAAAAAATACTGATGACTAACTCTCTGGGTAATACTTTCCAAAAACCTAAAGCTGTCCCAAAATAAAGCCTATTTTTTAAAAATATTTAATTTTAATTTTTATTTATGTATTTGCAGTTTTTGGCCAGGGCTGGGTTTGAACCCGCCACCTCCGGTATGTGGGGCTGGCGTCCTACTCTTTTGAGCCACAGGCGCTGCCCAGTAAAGCCTATTAATTTAAAAAATACTGATGCCCAGGCCACACCCCACAAGGATCCCATGTCTGGCCTGGAGCTTGTGCTGCAGCATTCTTGGGGGTGGATGTAGAGACAGCAGGGAGCCCTGCCTGGTGACACTTGGGACTCTGGTGTCTGGCTTTCTGGTCCCAGGGTGTGGGCAGCTCCCCAGGGGCCAGCAGTAGAACACTCACTCTGTTGTCTTCTGAGCTCCTCTCGGTGAGCGCTGGCTAGAGGTGGGTAGTTCCACAGTGTTTTGGAAATGAATAAAGAAGGTCTTCAGAGGTTATTAGTCACACTAAGCCCAATTGGCCCAGGCAGCGGCTGTGGTGAGAGCTTGAGTCATGCTGGGCACCCCTAGCCTCCATTGTCCATGCAGGGCCTTGGGAGAGCCATCCCTGTCCCCAGGAACAGTGGCACCTTTGGCATTCTCACCAGTTGTCCCCACAGCCCTGGGACATCAGGACCCAGAGCTAGAAGCTTCTAGAGAGTTGTCAGAGCAGGACCTTTTGTGGTTTCAATAGGAGAGGGCCGCACCTTGCTCAGCGGCAGCCAGAAGCAGAAAGCCAAATAGTGGGGCAGTGGGAACTGTCACTGACTGTGGCAAGCCCAACACGGCTTCTGCTTCTCAGAAGGCCTGGTAACTGGGCCTGGTGGGGCACACCCACCAGCATATACTGGCTGTCCCCTGGGCGGGATGGGTTGTCGTTGAGGAATGTACCAGTTAAAATGGAGGACACTTCCTCCTTTTCAGACCTTTTCACCATCACTTGCCCTGTAAGGCAGATGGGAAGGGTCTTCTTCTGCCTTAGCACTGAGAAAACAGAGGCCTTGGGGACAGCAGGGACTTGTTAGCCATCACTCAGCAACCAGATCTGCTGCTCCTGAATGAGATGAAAGGAAAGACCAGCAGGCTGAGTTACGGGGATTTTAAGAATCTCAGCTTTGCTGTTAGAAAGTGACTGTGCTGGGGTCTCAGCGCCTGCAGAGAACGGGCCTGTTACCTGTGAGGCCTTGCTGTGTTTGTTAGTGTTGCAGATGGGGGTTAGGTTTTGGGTGGCATAGGGGGCTTCTGCCTCCATACTGGGCCTGAAGACAGGATGAGTCAGCAGGAGTGAGCAGGCCCTGTTCATGGTACCACGGGTGTGTACGCATGTCACACGTGTGGGTATGTGTGCTTGGGGGAGGGGTGGGGACTGCCCAGCAGCAGTGAGTGGTTGACCTGCAGGTGCTCGCCTGGGCCCAGTGCAGAGGGTGCTGCAGGGGAAGTGTCTTAGCTCAGGGTGGGCGGGGGTGGCCCGTCTTTGATCCTGCCCCAGGCTGTTTCCTGGGCGGTGTCCCTCCTGTGCTGACGTGGTGTTTAAATCTACATTCTGTGCTCAAAGATGGAGAAGAAGGTCTTGTTCTCATGCTGATGGGTCTCCCGGGTCTCCTGTGCCCCACAGTCTGCTCCTGGGGAGGGTATCTTCCCCTGCCACTTCTATCCCCCCACACCCAGTGTCAGTCCTCACAGGAAGCCATTCTTGGCCACTCTACCCTCAGAAACCCCCTTTTCACTTCAATAGATGTTGGTCTTTGGTTATTTTGGAAATACATAATTAGACATTCTCTTCTTTGCTTATATATATATATTTTTCTTCTTGATACTAAAGCAATTTGGTACTTTCTGGTGGTAGACAATTCAGGCGTCGCAGAGGCAGTAATACTGGCACAGTGACCTATAGCATCACCTGGCAGGTGTGATGTTGGTCCTGTGTTGTCCTAAGTTGTCATGGCTGGCAGCTCCTGTCCCTATAAGTGCTGTCTTCAGAGTTGTCAGATCCAGGTCCCGTCCCTCTCAGTGTCAGCCTCAACCTGTCCTGGGTGACCGAGTCTCCTGGAGGAGAAGAGAGAGGAGTAGGACCACCACATCTTGCATCTTGCAGCATCTTCCATGTCTGCTGGTTGTCCCACTCTCTCTCTCTCTTTTTTTCTTGAGACTAGGTCTCACTCTGTCATCTAGACTGGAGTACTGTGTCATCACAGTTTGCTGTAGCCTCAAACTCCTTGACTCAAGTGATCCTCCCACCTCAGCCTCCCAAAGAGCTAGGACTGCAGGCATGTGGTGGCCATCTGCTATCCCACTTTTTACCTTCAGCCTCCTCTGTAGCCTCACTCAAAAAGCAGCTCTTAAGGCCTCCTTAATATATTAGGAACCTGGGTCAAGGGAAGGTAATTCACTCACCCAGGATCACAGGTGGGAAATGATGAGTCCAAGGTGAGGCTTCGGGGTGGGTGCTTCCCACACCTTCTGGGGGCAGATGTCAAAGCCATCGGGGAGCTTGGGGTGGAAGGTCTCTGGGAGGACAGAGAGGGAGGAGGCTGGGAGGGGAGGGCAAGCCTTGGCTGACTTGAAGGGGTGTGGAGGCAGCGGTCTCTCCTCTCAGTTTGGGCTTGCCAGGCCCTCAGACCTCTCTTTGGGGCCAGTCTCCTCCCATAAGTCAAGATGTGAGTGAGACTATAGAGCCTGACAGTCCTTCAGTCTGAAGTCTCTGATCTCTGGGGCTTTGGGCGGAGCTGGCCTCCCACGGGGAGTGGCCAGCATTTCCTCACACAGTCCTGAGGCCCAGGAGCCCTTGAGTCCAGGAACACTTTCCCAGATGTGCTGCACGCGTACCAAGTGTCGCCAGTCAGCAGCTGGGCCAGGCCTCTGAGGAGCTGACTGGACAGGGGCCACCCACCATGGGGTCCCTTGAGCACAAAGGGTGGTTCCCAGGAAGGGGGTGGCTCTAGAGACTGGCAGGGCTGTCTTCCTTGAGCTCCAGTTCCACACACAGAAACGTGTCCCCAAGTATGTCTGTGGCTGGCCCAGCCCTGCACTCCGCACCCGCCCTGCACAGATTCCTGTGCACTCACAAATCCATTCATGCGTTCTCTTGGCTAGGTCTTATGGGACTGAGCTCTGGGTGGGAGCCAGGAGCCCAAGCTCTGGTTCAGGGCCAGCGGTAGTGGGCATTGGGAGCAGAGTTCACTTTGGCCCTCTGACTAGCCTACAAAGGGAGGCCTGGCCAGACACAGCTCTGGGGGCCCAGAGCTGAGCACAGGCGGGAAAGGAAATAAAGGGAAACAAGTAAGACCATCCAAAGTATCATCTAGAATGGGGTGCAGCCATTCCCCTACAGCACCGCCATGCAGAGCTGCTAATGCTGGGCTGTGCAGGCTTGGTGGGCAGAGGAGACCATCACGGTTCATGGGGCTGGGGAGAAGTAGTGGGCATGGTGGGCGGGGAGGCCAGTCTGGCTGGAAGGGAGGAAAGTAGGCAGCAGGGCCAGAGGAGGAGGGTGAGATGGAGGCTTTGGGGGCCTCACACCCCTCAGGTCCACCTGCCTTCTTTTTTTTTTTTTGACAGAGCCTCAAGCTGTCACCCTGGATAGAGTGCCGTGGCATCACAGCTCATAGCAACCTTCAATTCCTGGGCTCAAGCGAGTCTCCTGCCTCTGCCTCCCAAGTAGCTGGGACTACAGGCGCCCGCCACAATGCCCGGTCATTTTTTGGTTGCAGCTGTCATTGTCGTTTGGTGGGTCTGGCCTGGATTCGAACCTGCCAGGTGTATGTGGCTGGCGCCTTAGTCGCTTGAGCCACAGGCGCCGAGCCCCACTTGCCTTCTAGAAGGAGCCGAGGTGGTGGCTGGAGGGAGGAGGTGTTTCTGAGGGTGACAAGGGGCAGTCCTCTAGTGGCTGTCTCTCCTCAGAACACCCTCACCAGCAGGGGGAGTTACAGTGGGGACCATTCTAATTCATATTTAGTTTTAATTACACAAGTAAGACACAAATACTTCCGTGAAGAACATGAACTATTGAATCAGATAAGACTAAATTCCCTCTTTAAACCTTTTAGTCTCTGTCTACCGCTGGTGTCCAAAGAAAGCTCTGTGGCGAGTGTGCCGAGCTTCCCGTATGGTCCTGATTTCTGGGTCTCTCTCAGCTAAGTGTGACCAGCCTCTTCCGCATGCACCATCTGCACCATCTCGGCGGAGGTGCTGTGCCCAGCAGGAAGCCTCAGTCACTCTGGCGCCTACCGCCCCGCCCCCCCATGTCTAGGTCACTCCCAGGATTGGGGTCACACATGACCCTGCAGATCTGGTCTTCCACTCCCGTGTGCTGGTGTGTCTGGAGTGGATGGTCCTGGCACCCAGGATACCCTTCGCATTTGTAGATCTGGGGACACTGACTACCCTCTGGGGGAAATGAGAGCCAGGCCCCCGGTCTCCATGATGCCAAGGACCTCAGGCCAACGTGCAAGGCCTCCCGCTTCCCTGCTGCCATCTCAGGAGGCTTTGCTGAGGGGGGGTGGATCAATTTTTCTGGTGTGTTTTAATAGCATAATTATAGGGAGTATTTTTAGGCTCCCTCTCACGGGCCGGCAGGGGTTTAGCTGCGGGTGTTTACCAGGCTCCAATCTGCACACTGTTTTTCTCTGTAAGTATATATAGTCAGGCCCCTTCTCCTTCCTCAGGTTCTGGCCAAGAGGAACAGTGGCTACCTCAGCCAGCTCCTGTGGTTTCCTTTGTTGTTGATGGGTAGCTAAAATGGGCCGGAGAAGAGCCAGCTGACTCCCAGGTAGCAGGGAGTCGGGGCCACAGCTCTCCCGGCTGTTGAGTGTCTGTGAGTCCTGCAGGCTGGGGAGCTGCCCAGGAGGGGAGTGGAGGCCTTGAGAGGAACCAGATTCCTCAGACCCCGTCCAGCTGACGCCCTGGATCCCTGCAGTGCCCGGGCACGTTAGGTCTGGGCCTGGTCTTCTCTGATCCCCCACCCCTTGCCTGAAGCTGCCTGCCCTGGCCCTCCATCTCTGCAGGTCCCTAGGGAGGCAGTAACACTAAACTGGCTTAAACAGATTCCTGGACTGTGAGGTACTGCCCAGCAGAAGGGGACCAGGTCTGAAGGGGCCTCCAGGGCCTGGGGCCTGGTCTCTTCACCTCCTGGAGCCCCCAGGCCTAGACCCATTACTCCATTTTCCTTTATGCTAAAACACTGTTGAAAACAACATATCATTATACAACATGAAGGGGAAACAAAACCATCCTCCACTGCCCTAGTTTTCCTTCGCCTCTCCTGTCTGTGGGAGTAATACCCCATCATGACCCTGCAACTTGGACCTGGGGCTCCTGTGTGCTCCTTCAGAGGAGGGGTGTATGTGTCCCTGTGTGATCTGCCATGTGCTGCCTTTGACAGAGCAGCTAGTAGGGCTGCAGGCCCCCGCTCCTGTGCCAGGACCCCATCTACCCCCACCCACTGACCTGTCAGGACCACAGACCACAGCATTGCACTGCATCCTCTAACTTGGCTTTCATGGCTGCCTCTAGCCTGGACAGCTGTGGCCTCTATTCTCCCTGCCCCAGGCTCTGGTGCTTTGTCAACTTGATGGTGTATCTGAGTCTTCTGTCTGTCCTTTTGCTTCCCCTTGCTGGAGCACTTTCTGGGTTCTGTGCTCCTGTGCATCCTCCCTGGGCTGCTCTGGTCCAGCTGTATTGCTGAAGGTGTCTTTGAGCACAGGCGTTTGGCATTCAGACCAAGTCCAGTTGGGGCCTGAGCTTTCCCCCCGGGTGTCCTGTCTTCCTATGTGGGCCATTGGGGTCCGGCTGCTGGGTCCCTCCTGCTGCCCATGCCATGATGTCCTTCCTTCCTTCCCCCTTCCCCAGACCTGCTGAAGCCACACCAGAGCTCCCTCCTCAAGGACCCTTGTCCTGCTGTTGGGAGGGACTATCCCCTCCCTTGCTCATGGAGTGGGTGTCATGGGCATGGTGAGGACTCTTGCCACATCTCCTGGATTACGTGGGTCCCTGTAAGTTGCTGAAAAGGAACACCCAAGCTTCTTGCCCCAAACCCATCATGGTCTGCTAGACTGTAGTGACCATCTTTGTGCACAGCCTGTTTTTCCCTCTTTTGTCCCCCTCCCCAGCCCGGATAAATTCCCAGGGGCCGGCCCACTGAGCTGGGAGGATGGAGGTTCAGGAGCACCTTGTGTGGGGTAGGCATCTGCCTCTCTTGTGCACGCGCTGCTCTGGGCACCTGTCAAGGGAGATATGCACTCCAGGACAGCGCTCCTCTGCTGCCATAGGGTGCAGGCCAGAGGTCTGTTAGCCAGGCCCTGTCCTTGTCTGGAGGCCACTCCTCGTGGGGTCAGTGTGGTATTCCCTGCTTCCTTGGACGTCTTCCTAGGACCCAGCTCAGCCCACTGGCTGGTCCATCAAATGGCCATTCCTGTCTCCTTCTCTTTGTGTATTTGGGCGGTGGGACCTGCTTCCTGGGATACCACAAGCTGCCCTGCCTATCCCCATGAACTCGTGCCTATGTCTCTCTCTAGTGGGTATTACTGCAGCCGGTCAGGGCCAGCATTAAGAATCACCGTTCTGTGGGTGGGAAGGGAATGTGAGTGTAGGCCTGGAGGAGGTGGCAAGCGATGATGCTCCCTGGCCTCAGGCTCAGGTCACGCTTGCCCAGCCCTGCCTGATGACGTGCTCCTGGGCTGCACTGGGCTGCACTGGGGGCTGCGGCCCAGACCTTATCAGTGGTGCAAACCTTCCCCGTGGGGAGAGGGTGCAGAATGGGCCCCAATCTCTGTAAGGCAGCAGTGTCTAGGCAGGGTGGGTGATCGAGGCTGGGGGCCCAGGGCAGGGTGGCCCTGTGGGGAGCAGGCTGTGTGAGCCCCGCCTGCTCACTCTTCGCGGGGCTGGTTTCCTCATCTCTGCAGACAAGCAAGGGATGAACATAGCTGGTACATCAGGAAGGGCGGCCGAAGGAAGCTCTAGGAGGGGCCTGCATGGGGTGGGGTGCTGGGTGGGGTCGAGAGTTCATGTACTACACAGGCCTCTTTTGCCCAGACAACCCTGGGGGACGTGGCACAGCATGGCTGGACCTTCCTCTGATCTACCTCGTGGCCTTGACCCCCTGGGGTTGCAGGTGGGATGTCCAGGCCACTGTCTTTAGCCCTCAGACAGGCTTGGACAGGCAACCCAGGGTGGGACCTCACGCTGCACACGCTGGACACTCACTTCCTGCTGAGGCCTCTGCCGTCTAGCTCTTGTGTCTGGGCAAGGCCTCTCTTCCCGGGTCCCCGGTTGGTCAGGCAAACCCACTCTCTTAGGGTTCCCAGTCAGCAGTCTGTCTTTGTCTACTCCTAGAGGGACAGCCCGTTGCTCCGTGCCTGACTGGAGGGCAAGGCAGGATTTGAGACTGGGCGTTTTGCGGGTGGGGGGTTTGGTGGGGGCAGCTTGGTCTGTGTCTAGAAGACACTTTGGCCAAGGGCAGCTGCAGCAGATGAGGGGCCAGTGCTGCTCCAGGAGCTCTGGCAGCTTCTAGGCAGAACAGGCTGGGTCACATTCCGAGGCTGCCAGACCTTCCAGGCACCCTGGAGGCCCTCCCAGCTGGGAGGCCATGTGTGTCCATTTACGTGTTCAGTGGTGGGTGTTATGGGCCTGCCTAGGTGGGTTGGGCCATGTGTGGTCACTCATCAGAGGGGAGGCTGGCCCAGGCATGGGGGGAGCAGTCCCACCCTGTTCTGAGTGGCCTCTAGAGCTCGTGCCTTTGTGAGGGGTGACTAGAGGGCCTGGGCTGCCAAGAGCCCTCCCACAGAGAGTGGGAGGTGCAGGGTGTCAGGCCATTTTATGGGGAACAAGCCAAATTGTGGCTCTTTCATGTCCCTGGCCAGGCTTAGGCCCATCCTGGGACTGGTCTCCCCAGCCCACCTGCCTAAGGCCCTGGGGCCTTGGGTAGAGCCCAGTCCAACCCCCAGGTTGCTCATAGTCTGTCTGTCTGGTTATTGTAAACTGGGACTCACGTCCACATCAAGGCTGAGAGCTACGTGGTCGTCCCGCAGTGACTGAGCCACAGACAACAATGGCACTGCCTCCCCTCTCAGCAGTTCTAGGGTTCTGGCCCCTCCTTCCCAGTTCTGGCACAGACTTGGGGTTTCAGCCCATGCAGACGTGAGGAGTTGCTGGACCCTGTGGTCTCTGTGGCTCCAAGGTTGGCTCTCCGGTCAGCTGAGCTGAGTCTCCCTGTCAGGAGGGCACCAGGGCTATGCAGACAGGATTTAGACATCGTGCCCATTGGGGCCCTTGCTCTACCCAGCACCTCTTTCCTGCTCTACTCTGGATATAGGTGGAGGTGGGACCCCCTAGTTGGCCCCAAATTCTGCCCACCCTGAACACTGTTACCGTCACTGTCACTTGTGGGCGCCCTGGGGACTGTGGGAGTCCTGGAGGCCAGTGATGAATAAGCCTCGCTCCCTCCCCTCTGCCCAGCAGCATGCTGGGACCTGCACAATGGGGTTTGAGTAGTGCCCAGGCCTGGCTCCTGGTCACGTCCCCTGCAGCCTGTGTCTCCAGGGGCCTCCAGCCCCTGCAGATGTGGCTCCGGGTCCTGGCTGTGCCGCTGAGCACTTTGGGCAGGTTGTTCTGCCTCTCTGAGCCTCAGACCCTTCGTTGCAGTAGTGGCTGGTACACACCACTGTGCTGCAATCGAGGCTGTGTCAGGAACTGCCCTGCTGTCTGGGGCTCTTTGTACCTTGCTGACTCTTATCTCTTGCGCCCACCCTGCTTACCCTTAGGTCACTCTCAGGACGACCTGCCAGGTGACTTGCGGTGCAGTGGGGACAGGCTGGTGCTCCTGGGCTGTAGACAAGGTGACGGGAGGCTGAAGGCCACAAAGGGCAGGACTCCCAGTCAGGGCTTAATTAAGGAGCTCTTCAGTGAAGCCCTCAGGGCATCTCTGCGGAGGCCAGGTCCTCAGTGACCTCAGGGCTAGTGACACCCTGCAGTGGAGGGGAGTGGAGGTGGGTCCAGTGAGGGACATCCAGCTTGAAGCCCAGCCTGCAGCTTGGCTGCTCAGGGGAAAAAGCTGGCCTGGCTGAGCTATGGGCAATGGAGGCACCAAGTGCTTCCTTTGCAAGTTGCTGATGGGAGAGCCCTGCCCAGCCAGCGCCAAGGTCTGGCTGAGGGGAAGGGGGTGATGAGCACAGGCCCCTGCTCAGGCATGGACTCCTGACTGAGGCCTCCAGGCCCCTGCCCTGACAGTCATCTTTTCTAGCAGACGGAAGTTCGGGAGCCATCCTGAGGAAGACGCCTGGCCCAGTGTCCTGGTGGACTGTGTGCTCTTGGGGCAGTGGACTTGACCTCACAAGGCAGCTTGCTACGCCAGGCCGGGGGTATCATGGGGGAAGGAGCAAACCCTAAGCCATCTGTGTGGGGTGAGGGTGCATGGGCAGACCCTGGAACCCCCACTGGGTAATCCATGGCTCCCCATGGTAGCCTCATGAAGCAGCAACCACTGCCAGCCCTGCCTCATGGGCAAAGAACCACAGGCTCCAAGGGGTCAGGCAAATCCCTGAAACTGGAAACGCCCCGGAACCCAGGAATTTTGGATGAGGCATTCTCAACATGCACAGTAATAAGAGTTAGTGCTAATACTGGCAATGTGCTAGTAGCTTTATGTGGGGCATCTCCATAGCCTCAAAGTAAACAGGGCTGGGGTACCTATTCTACAGTTGAGGGCACTGAGGCCCTGAGGAGTCACACAGCTTGAACGGGGAGCCAGGCTTAGGGCTAGGGCTCCAGTCAAGGGCTCCAGCTCCACAGCCATATTTGCAACCACTGTGCTGCCATCCCCGGGGCCAGGTCCTGTAGCTCCTGGTGTCTCCAGCACATTGTGACCTGTCCATCATGACAGCTGCCCCTCTCCAGCAGACTGGCCCAAGCTTTGAGGGAGCGAGGCCTGGCTGAGGTTTGCTGAGGGGGACAGGCCAGAGCCAACCCCTCCACCTCCTCCCTGCCTAGAAGCCTCCATCCATCCCTGGCCTCTCTGCAGGGGAGGCTGAAATGTGAACTCTTGCCCTCAGGATGGGGCTGTCCGGGAGGGGGCTGGCTTGTGTCACACCATACCAAGGCAGCCCTCGCCCACAGGGGTGTTCATCGTGGCCTCCCCAAGGATGTCCGCTGCTTGCTTTGTTGTTAGGAATTAGATTAATTTTCCATAAAAACAGGATGCAGAGGGTGAGAGGGCAATGTGTGGGTCTTTTTTACACACTCTTCTTTTTCCAGGAACTGAACATACAGCCTTTAGCCAGGACTGTCCCTGTCCCCACCCTGCCTGCCCCCACCCCGGGTGCAGGGAACAACCCACTCTCTGCTCTTAAGTGGCTACTTAATCTGTTTCTGTTCCCGGCCGGAGAGCTTATTACATATATTGCCGGGAGCCAGCCTGCGGCTGTGGGGACGCTCCCGCCACACAGTCCCACTTAGGCTAGGATGTAGGGGGAGGCCTCCCTGCAAAGTCCCCAGTGCCAGGCTGAGCAGGAGCCTGTGACTCTGGACTGGGTCTGGGGGAACAGCCTGTGAGCTTTGCAGGGTGGGTCTTGGGCTTCCCTTCCTAGAACATGCCAGGGAGGGCTCACTGCATCAGGAGCTCAAGGGTCCCATTTTCAAGCCCCTGACCTAGAGAGGCTGCAGAATCTTGGCCTGGGGGAGTGCTGAACAGGGTGATACTGCCCCAAAGGTTCCTGTCAGGGCTTCACGGTGGCGCTAGCTTATCTTGTGGCCACTTCAGGAAAGTTTAGTGCTCAGGAGAGTGGGGATTTGTTAGGAGCTTGGGTTGCCCTGCAATGGTGGGAGTTGTGTCCCAGTCCTTACCTGTCTTGGCCCTGGACACTGAGTGGGGCTGCAGCTTCCCAGGTGCCAGGTAGGCTGGGAGCACCTGAGGGTGAGGCCTGGCTCTGTCCTCCTCAGCTGTATGGCCTTGGCTTGTGACCTGTGGGGACCCTTGCTCCCCTGTGGCCCAGACAGCACTGGTGCTGGCCTCCTAAGTGGTTGAGAGCTGGCAGTACTGGCCAGTTTGACTCTGAGAAGAGTGGGAAGGGAGCAGAGCAGGAGTCTCGAGAAGCTGGTGGCTGCTATCCAGCCACTCTGTAGGCTGAAGGGAAACTGACTAAGGAGGAGAAGGTGGCTGGTGGAACAGGAGGACGGATGGGACCTTCACTGCAGTCTCAGCCAGCAGCCACTAGGATCTGGTCTTCCAGGAATCAGGGCCGGGGAGGGCTCTGAGCTGCCCTGGGGGCAAATCTGACTTTGGTGCTCTGCAGCCACTTTGGTGCATTCTGGTCCCAAACAGATCGTAGTTACAGGCCCAGAGCACCTTGGACATGACCCCAGATGGAATTCCAGGGCTCAGAAATGGCTCTTTCCTGGATATCCCCAAAATCACTAGTGTTTCTTTTAGGGGAGGGGAGTGAGCACGGGAGCCTGGGGCTTGATGGTAGAGCTGTGTGTCCTGGAGCCCAGCTCATCAGGAACAGTGTGAGGGGCTGATGGCACTAGCTGTGGTTTTGCTTTGTGTTTCTCTGCGTCTAAAAACTTGTGGCCAGCACAGTAGCTCATACCTGTAATCCCAACTACTCGGGAGGTCTCAGCAGGAGGATCACTTAAGACCAGCCAGGGCGATGCAGCCAGACCCATCTCTAAAAACAGGCACACACATATTCAATAAATAACAAAAGAATTTTTGAAAATAGAGAAAAAGAAAGTGAATGTTCTCTGAGCTGGTTAGTGACCTTTTATGGAAAGGGAAAACTGGGGCCTGCTGGAGCCCAGGGTCCTGGGTTGGGGGTGGCCAAACCCTTTAGCCAAGTTGAGGTTATTGACCTATAGCTGTGGTGTTTGGAGCACCTGAGACAGGATCCTTCTCCAGGGTCTGGTGTTTCTGGGGGTGGGTTGAGCCCAACCCAGGCTGGACGTTTGGAGCTGACAGTGTTGATTTTTCCCTTGGTCACTTTGGGAGCTTGCTACACTTCCAGAGTTTGTGTGGGTGCCCTCCCACCCCCCAGCACTGCCTACTCTTCCCTGTAGGCACCTGGACCAGGGGCCTAGAGATGGGTGGTGGTGTCTCATGGGGCCTCCCTGGAGACCTGTCCCAGGCTGGGGAGCCTCAGGCCACCCCTGCCTGACGTTCGCTGTTTTCATTTTTTTTCCTACTTCTCCCTGTGTGTAGAGAGGGACAGATCTATGTCTTAAGGAACCCTTCTATGGGAGGCCGGATACCCTGGCACTCCCCTGCTGTAGTCTGGGGCCTTCTCCAGCAGCCTTGGCCTTCACACTTACAGCCTTAGCTGTAAGTTGGATGTGCCCAGGTACCCTGGAGGGTGATGTGCAAACCTGCTCCCTGTCTGCAGGTTTGAGAGTTCTTTTTTTTTTTTTTTTTTTTGAGACAGAGCCTCAAGCTGTCACCCTGGATAGAGTGCTATGGCATCACAGCTCATAGCAACCTCCAATTCCTGGGCTCAAGCGAGTCTCCTACCTCCGCCTCCCAAGTAGCTGGGACTACAGGCGCCCGCCACAACGCCCGGCCATTTTTTGGTTGCAGCCGTCATTGTTGTTTGGCGGGCTGGAGCTGGATTCAAACCTGCCAGCTCAGGTGTACGTGGCTGGCGCCTTAGCCCGCTGAGCCACAGGCGCCGAGCCAGTTTGAGAGTTCTTATGGGGGGTCAGGGACAGGGTCTCCCCCTGTCACCCAGGCTGGAGTGCAGAGATGCAATCACAGCTCACTGTAGCCTCTGACTTTTAGGCTTAGTGGTCTCCTGTCTCCGCCTCCAAAAGTACTGTAATCACATGCGAGAGCCACCGTGCTTGGCCTTAAGTGTTCATCTCCTCTGCAGAAACCTTCACACCAGCATCATGGGTGGTGTTTGACTGAACCACAGCCCAGCCAGGCTGACACATGAAATCAGCCCTCACTCTCACCCAATGGTGTCACCAAAATGCCCAAGTTGCCCACTGTGAAATCACAAAACCTGTGGGACTTACACGTGATGTCTCTGGTCACAGCTCCAAGCTCTCAAGCAGGTCCTTGGATCTCAGGGCCGTCACCAGAGGTAGAGACAGCATATCAGGTCCTCCCAGGACAGCACCGTGAGATGCTGCTCATTCCTATGTGTAGAGAGTGTTTCTGTGATGCCCATCCCCGGGGGTCAAGGTGGTCCCAGTATTGTCCCCGTTTCACTGAACAGGACCCTAAGGCACTGGGGTTGGGGGAGGACTGAGCTGGGACCATACCAGATACCTACAGAGATGACCTAGTGACCTTCCGAGATGGTCTCCCTCATCCCTGGCAGGGGCAGGACTGTCCACCCCCTCCCCCGCCTGAACTCCTGAGGGTCCAGCCCCCCTGCCCCACCCGCCAGCAGCAGGTGGCCAAGTCACATTCCTCCCCAGGTGCCAGGGAGGCCCCCAAAGAGCCGGTCAGGCTGGGACAGTTTACACAAGTCAGGGTGGGCAGGCTGAGAGGCACAGGATGCTGCCCTCGGGTGAATCATAGGGTAGGGCTGTGTCAGCACCCCAACCTCACGTCCTGGACCCAGAGCTGCTGAGGAGATGTGGGCAGCCAGATCTGCCTGGGCTGGGTGCCCGTGTTTGTAAACGTGGCCCCAGCCTGGTGGCAGCTGCCGGGAGGTTTTTAGCAGCCAGAGCTCTTGTGACGGCCGTTGGTGCCACTCTGGCTGTTAGGGTGGACACCAGTGTCTGTCCCTGTAAAGGAAACAGGCCTTGGGTGGGGGCAGTGCCCAGAAAGCCTGGAGGACAGCTGTCCACTCTCTGTGTCCTGAGAACAGAGTCGTCCTTTGGGGAGGCTGTCCTACTGGGAGTTGGCGTCCTGTCCCAGGTGTGGTGTGGAGATTCTGGGCTCTGTTCTGGCTCTGTTCTCCTTGTCAGAGAAGTCGCACCTGTTCTCCTCCCAGGTCTCAAGGCAGTTGCTGGATCTGCCAGCAGCTTCTCCATCCCCAGCCCCTGAACATTCACAGGGCGACCCCTGGTTCCTGAGTGGTGCTCCCTGCTGGGCATTCAGCTCACCAGTAGGCTGTGCTTCACCTGGGCACAGGGAGTAGCTCCATGGGAAGGGCTAACCCTAACCTCACATGCTCACTGGGGGGAATCTAAGGGGATCCACTCTGCTGTGATGAGGCCCAGAGTCTCCTCAGGTCCAGCCTTGTTCTCTGCCTTTGGCAGCTCGCTGACTGCCAGGTTTCTACCCCAGGGCCTCCTTGTCACCAGGTCTAACTCCAGTGTCCCCTACGGAAAGACTCCCCAAGCACCCATCTCATTCTCTAGCACTCACTGGTTAATTGTCCACAGTGGCCCCCAGGAGACCATAGACCAGTCACCCTCTCTGCATCCCCAGCTTTATTACCACACCTGACACACGACAGGCTAGCCCTCCATGTATTTGTCATTTGGGTCGGAGCTCTGTGACATAGGAATGTCCCGAGTGGGAAAGCAGAGAGCTGCCCCACATGCTGGGGCCTTTGGGCACATAGGAATGGTGGTGGGGCCGTTGTTGAGTTGGGGAGGGTCTCTGCTATCTGGTGGTTGGTCCTGAGTGGCCCAGGCTTGCTCTGCGATTTCAGAGGACAAGGTGGGAGCTGGATTGGGGAGAGCTCCACCACACATGTGTCAGGTTAGAATGCTGTGATGAGCATGCAGAGCCCAGAGCGCCATCCTTGTGTTCAGGTTTTCCCAGGGCTTCCTTCCAGGTGTTGTGGGATGGGCCATGTCCACAGGAATCCACCACCTCGGTCAGCCTGGAATGCCGGGGGTGGGAGTGCCTCCAGGTCACGAGCGACTTTGTTTACCCAGGGCTTAGCATCAGCCCCTTTGGTGCTAATCAGTGTGCTCCGAGAGGCCTCTGGAATGTGCTGTCAACTCCCCACTCAGCCAGAGTTGTGCCGTCCCCACTCAACTGGCAGATAAAGCTCCACCTGGCCCACGTCCTACCCAGGGCTCAGTGGAGGCAGGGGGTTAGTTCCACCTGATGTCTGGGCCTGGTCCTTCCTGGACCATCCTTCCCAGTTGCTGTCTGGGACCCAAGCGCTGCCCTGACGTGGCCTCACTCTGCACATTCATCCAGAAACCAGACCTGGCTTGGTTCTGGATGAGAGGTCACTCTAGTACCTTCTTCAGTTTTAAAGTAAACTCTGGTTCCTGAAGACACACAGTCCCCCTATCGTTCTCAGGAGGCCCTCCCCCCCCACTTCACAGTCACCTGGGAGAGGCCATGCCCAGAACTGCCATTCCAAGTTCTAGATGAAGAGCCGGTCCCAGAGGAGAGGCAACACTTCTCTGTTGGTCCAGGGCCGCCTGCTGCGACCAGCCTGTCTTTGTCTCTGGTCTTGAGGGGAGCTGGCTCAGCCTGCATGAGGCAGCTGCTCCCGCAGTGGCTTGGTCCCAGGCAAGGACATCAGCCAGCAGCTCCCCAGCTGGGCACTTGGGCAGATCTGAATCATAGCCTGGGACTCTGGGCATCATCTGGCCCCACCCCCGATGGCCTTCATGGCGACTACTAGGACTGTGTCCTCTGGGGTCAGGGCTGTTCGTTCGGAGCTGATGCCAGAGCCTGGCTCCCTGGTGCTGCTCAGGTCGGGGCTGGGCATCCAGGAAGGAGCCTGTGGGCTTGTCTGCACATAGGAACTGCCACATGGCTCAGAGTCCCTGAAGCCGGGGGAGGGGGGGGTCACAGTATCTACACTGGCACCCCGGCTGGGCCCACCCTGCCTCAGTTTCTCCATCTGACAAGTGGCTCAACAAGAGCCCCTTCCTGGAGCAGAGCCAGGGCAGGCCCTGTGCAGCACCCCAGGGTGCAGTGAGACACAGAGAGCCCACCCTCCTCGCTCCCACCAGTCTGTGATGCTGCTTGATGAGGTCCGCCCGTTGAGATCTGGGTTTGCACCTCAGCAGGGAGCCCCTCCCCTCCCTGGTGTGTCCTGTCCTGCCTGTCCTTGGGAGTTTTGAGTGGGAGGGATCTGGGAGGACAGTGACCATAGGTCAGAAGAGGGATAGGGCTGACCTGTCTGGACACTCTGGGATCCCAGCCCTCATACCCCCAAAGGTGCCCGGGGACCTCCAGGTTTTATGTTGTCACCAGCTGGCTGTGGCTGCTGTGGGCGGGCCCATGACCACCCCTCCCTCAGCTGGGCTCTGTTGGGCCCCTGAGCTCTGGATGGTCGGGAGATTGGCTTGACTGCTGGCAGATAGGGCTCCACCTGGCCCACGTCCTACCCAGGGCTCAGTGGAGGCAGGTGGTTAGTTCCACTTGATGTCTGGGCCTGGTCCTTTCTGGACTATCCTTGGTCCCGCCCCTCTAACCTCCTTACCCAGGCGGCCAGCTTCCTTACACACTGGCCCTGCAAGGCTGGGGGACGAAAGAGGAAGCCCCTGGCAGGGTAGCCAGAAGGGCACTGGCCAGAAGCAGGACTCTGGCCTGGGTGTATGAGCCCCCCTGCTCCCCAGCCAGCTCCTGCTGGTGAGCAGCCTTGGTCTATATGTATGTGAAATGGGCACAGTGGACTCTCCGCTAGGGCCTGGTCCCTTTGTCCTCACATGGTCACCTTGTTTGCAGATGGCTCCCTCTGTCCTGCAAATCCTTCTAAGAGTCGTCACCAGCAGCTGTGGGCTGAGTGTAGCTGGGAGGGATGGCCCAGCCGTCCAGACAGTGGGAGCTGGTGGGCTCCTGGCCCTCCAGTCATCTGTGCCCAGCCCACAGTGGCCACGCTCAGGGCTTCCTGAGGTTCGTGATGGGGACAGCCAGGCAGTGGCTCAGCCCCGCACAGGGCACACAAGCCATAAAACCACGTTTCCTGGACACCCTGCTAATTAAACCTGGACACTTGCTAATTAAACTCTGAGGTCCTCAGAGCCCCAGGCTGCTTGGCCAGGCTCCAAATAGGTAACAAATGTGCCCTTCGTCCCGCCTCCTGCCATCCTGTTGTTGCACCCTGGGTGTCCCCTGCCCATGAGCCAACCCTTGGCTGCTGTCTCCTTGTTGACTTCAGCCCCTTCTCTCCTGTGAAAAGAAGGGACCATTCCCCAGTCTCTGAGGTTTCTAGAGCCTTGTAAATGGTAAAGGGCCCCCCAAACCAGTTATTTTTTTCTCCTTATCACTCTTAACGGGGGTGTGGGGTTGGCTTCTTCCTGGTCTTTCAACTCCCTTTGTCCTTGAGGCAGGAAGAGGGGCCTTCAGGCCTCAATGTGGGTGGGATGGGGCGGTGGGGGGAGTGGTCTGGGCTTGTCCAGTGACCGTCCAGTGTCTGAGAATCACCGCTCATGGACATAGAGCTAGAGGTGTGAAGGGCACAGGGTCCTTCCAGCCTGGAATCAGGGTGGGCTTGGGGGTAGGTCCAATGGCAGGACTTGTGCTCAGGGACAGTGCCACAAAGCCGAGTGCCTGCCTGGGGTCCTCCCAGTGGTGAAGGGGTGGAGGGTTCCAGGAAGAGGCAAGGGTGAACCTGGCACAGCCACCCCCAGCCCCTCCCCACATGCGCTACATCTCTGCCTGCTTTCCCAGGGCCCTGCTCAGGCCAGATTGTGAATACTGGGGGGACGCCTGGGCAGTCGACTCCCTGTGCCCTTGGCTGGCCTGGCTAACCATCCTCCAGAAAGGTGGGGGTGACCTCCGGGTCTGGTCTGGTTTTTGTGCTCTGCCTCGGTTTGGAGGGGGTGGCAGGTAAAGCTACTTGGGCTCTGTGAGGCCAGGACTAGCCTTGGGCCTCCAGCGGGGGACAGGAAGGAGCCACTGGCAGCTGGGAGCCCCTGTACCACGTCCTCTTCCCCACCCGCCTGGTCCCACCCACTGCCAGAAGCTCTAGCACAAAAGTGTTTATGGGCTCCTTTTCCAAGCCAAATAAGGCAGGGAGTATACTTGGAGCTGGGGTGGGCGGGAGAGGGCAGCCAGGCTTAGACAAGGACCCCAGCGGTGGCCCTGGCCTGGCAACTGTCATCTGGGACCTCAGGTCCTCCCCACCCCTGCCTGGTCCCCACAGAGCTTCATCTGGTCAGTGGATGGAAGCAATAAGCAAGATCCAGCCAGGTGCTGGCCCAGGTTCTGGTCCTGCCCCCCCCCACGTGTTACAGGGACTCAGAGGACTCACATACTCTCAGCCCCTGTCCCCTGCTATAATGCTGTACAGGGTGACCCACCTGCTTCCAGCCGGTTGGTCCCCTGCAGCCCTCCTTTGGGTCACTTCACTTGTGAATAGCTCTGGAACACGTGAAATTGTTACGCTTGAAAAGGAGGAAGATGTTATGGGTGTCTTACCCGCAGTGGGGTGTCAACAGCAGGCGTCACGGGTGTCTTACCCGCAGTGGGTTCAAGTCTGTCATTCTGGGCCTTGTTATGCGTTCACATACATGTAGGCCGTTTTCATTTTAATTTCAGTTTTTACCCAAAGGAATCTGCTGCATGTGTCTGTGACATGTGGTGCATGCTGCCTGTCTCACACAGTGTCTGAGGCAGCTGTGCTCCTCACTCAGAGAGGAAGACAGGGCTTGTCTGTGGTCCTTCTAAGAGTCCTGAGGGTTGGGCCTGTGATGCAGTCATGCATGTCAGGGCACAGGGATTCACACCCCGCAGGGGCCCTCGCGCTGCTGCTGGATGTTAAGGCCATTCCCATGTTCCTTGCTCTGTGCTCTGGATCTGTCTGCCACGACTCATGTACCTCACAGGTGTCTCTCCAGAGACCCAGGCCAGAGGAGTGGGTTGAATGTGGGATGCTGCAGGTGCAAACAGAGCCTAGGAGGGGTCAGGGTGGCTCCAGGCCAGGGCATTGCTCCAGCCACGGGTGGGATGCAGATGGACCCTGGCTTACTGTGGACAGCAGAAAGCCACCAGTTTGGGGGACACAGGAGGGTCCAGTGTGGGGTACTTGAATGTGGACAGGAACTGGGTCTTGACTCGACCCCGAGAGCTCTAAGGGCCACTGTTCCTTGGCTGGGAGCACTGACAGGACGGGCCACTGCCCAGGACCCAGCTTGGGTTGTGGGAGTGAGGCTGCGAGTCAAGGAGGCCCTTGGGGTTCCTTCCTGGATTCAGCCGCCCTGCCCCAATCCTGGAGGGCCCTGTTCTACCCTATGCCCCTCTACTGACTAGATCTGAGCAGGGCAACAGAGGCACAGGGGGCGGGGTCAGGAGTGCCTGGCCAGGCCCTCGCACAGCAGCTTCTGGGGCCAGATGGAGTCCTTGGAGTTGTCAAGTGGCCCAGCCGTGCTAAAGTGGTGGGACTGCCCAGGGAACTGTGCTAAGGGGACTTCTTGTGGGGGCACCTGGGGCACCCCCTGGGTTTAGTCTTCTCTGCCTGGCTGTGAGGTGGCAATAAGCTTCCCTTGGGGGTTGATAGAAGGGTTCAGAGAATGGCACTTCTAGCTGCAGTGATGGCCCCTGCTTCGCCCTGGGTCCATCTCCCTTGAGTTGGACAGGGCTGCCAGGTCATGAACTCTAGCCCTTTGGCTCCCGCTTCGCAGATGGGAAATAGGCCTGGAGAAGGACTGTGAGGTCTCTCAGTCGGGTTCAAGAACCTCCTGACCCCTTGGCCCTTTTTCCCAGCCCTGACTCCCCTGTCTGGGCCCTGGCACAGCCCAACAGGCCTTTCAGAGACCTATTCTTGACCACTCTCACAGGCCCTGTGTACCAAGCTCTACTGGGAATCACCCTCACCTGGCCCCTCAGACAGGCAAAGCAGGCACATGGTACCACCCAAGCATATGCACATGTGGACCCGTGTGGAAGCTGTGCTGCCCGCCCACCAAACTGTCATGCTCAGCTCACCCCGGGTTCCCAAAGGGGACCCAGGCTCAGGGCAATCATCCTTGCTCAAGCCCCAGCGGCAAACGGTGGTTGGGGGGGGTCCAGGAGGAGTCCATTCCCCCACCTGGGGCACAGGCCCACCTTGGGGATATTCATCCTGAGACCTGCATCCCACCCCCAGGTCTTTGGGGTCCAATGTCCCCTTTGGCAGGCCCCGTCTTCCTGCAGGCCAAGGGAAGTAGGTGATGGATGTCCAGCCCTCTGCAAGGAATGTTCTGGTTGAGCCTCATGTGGGCCTAGTTTCCACTGCATGGCTGTTGTGGCTTTTGTGGCCAACTTTTCTCATCCTCCCTTTTCGACCCAGCAGTGGCTGAGCATAGGCCAGCCTGGCCCTTGCTCACCCAACTGCCCCAAGTGGCCTCTCTGCCCTCCCCAGCCTTGGTTCCTGCAGCTGTAGGATAAGGGTCGTGGACGGGGCTTCTGTGGATTCTGTCTCTGGAATGTGGGATGTGGGTCTGTGAAGAGTCCAGCATACAGGAGTGGGGGCTTCCCTACTGGCCATGGCTCTCACCCCCTCCCCAAATTGTTGCTGGCTTTGGAAAAGGGGTGCTTCGGAAGGTGTCACTATGATCCATCCCCAGACCTTGGTCATCTCCTTGGCTGTCACCCTGCACCAAAGAACGCGGCAGGCTGTGGGGAGGGTGCTTATCATCCCGGCCCATGGTAGGAGCCCTGTTGCAGGCTCCCTAATGCATCCCTGGTGCCAGACCACAATGGACCATCAGTGGGATGGATGGACAGCCAGCCAACTCTTCAGGGCTGGGGAGATGTGCCACTCTCTAGATGAGAGGGAACTATAGAAGCCTTTGCTGTAAATGCATTTTCCTGCTACTTGGGCTGGCTGGAATTTTTTTTTTTTTGAGACAGTCTCACTATGTCACCTCTGTAGAGTGCGGTGGCATCACAGCTCACAGCAACCTCCAACTCTGGGGCTTAAGTGATTCTCTTGTCTCAGCCTTCCAAGTAGCTGGGACTACAGGTGTCTGCCACAACGCCTGCTATTTTGTTTTTGTTGCAGGAGGCAACTCCTCCTCCTCCAACTGCTTGTTGCAGTTGTCATTGTTGTTTGAGCTGGCCTGGGCCGGGTTCGAACCCACCAGTCTCAGTGTATGTGTCTGGCGCCATAACCACTGCGCTATGGGCGCCGAGCCTGATTTTTGTTTTTTAATTGTTAAAAAAAATAGATGTAAGATGATAGACCTGATCTCCACAGCTAGTACCTTGTGGCAGAACAGAGGCCACACATGGAGTGGTGGGCGGGCTGCTGTGTCTAGGGCTCCTCTGTGGCATCTGCTGGCTGTGTCCACCTCCTGCCCCAACAGCCCCGCACGTGGCTGTCCTTGGCATCTCCTTCTTTCCAGGGTTGGCAGGTTTGAAGGGATGGGGCTTCACACCTGCGTCTGTCCTGAACCTTGCCTATATTTCGGGCCGTGGCCCTCCTGGCCTGAGGTCAGGCCTGTTGTCCAGTGAATGTCAGATACCCACCTGACAGATGCTGGGTACACAGGCCTTGTGCTTGGGGGTCTGCAGGGCAGAGCAGATGTGGGCAAGCGGCCCCCTGAGGAGCCTGGCTCTGGGTCCTCTGAAGACAGTCACAGGAAGTTGACGAGGAGAGGGTGCAGCTCCTGAGAGTGCCCCGGCTCTGCTCATTCCCTGGTTCCTCTCTAGTCCCAGGCACAGAGACTGTGTGGGCTTCTAAGGGCCACTGGCTCCAGCCTGGGGTTTGCAGGTGGACCATGTGCTGCTGGTGCCCTGAGCGGCCCCTCACTCCCCTCCCAGGAGAGGCTGAGTGGTCTCCCAGGTCCCCTGTGATGGGACCACCCCCCACCTCTGTGCATCGGGTCCCACCCCAGATCTGACCAACCTCATGTTCCTGGGAGAAAACAGATTCAGTGGCAGGCGGGGACCTCCCTAGGCTCCCACTTGGGGACAGTGCAATGGGAGGTCCCCAGGTCGGGCCACTGGATGGATGCTGGCGCATGCTCTGGGCTCTGTACCGTACAATTGTCACATGCAGCCTCACAGGAGTGGACACAGAGTAGCACTAAGCAGGACGTGAGGCAGGCAGGAGCGTTTGGGGTGACAGGCTGCACTATGGCCTGCTGTCTGTGTGCCTGTTAGAGCCCTCAGGACTAGCTGAAGGGGCCTCACAGAGGAAGAATATGGCAGGATCCTGCGCAGCCTCCGTGCCAACACAGGTGCAGGCCTGAGCGGTGGTGTGTTCGTGAGAGCACACCCGTGATGGGGTCAGAGCCACTCACGTCTGTATGGACAAACCTCAGAAATACCAGGCCGCAGAGCAGCATGTCATGGAGGATGCCTCTGCCAGGCAGGACGGGGGCACAGCTGTGCTAGTTAGCGCTGTCCCCTTGCCTGACCTGCTCGCGCCCATCTCCTCCACAGCCTGCCTGTTCCGCGTCAATGCGCTGTCTCTGGTCTACCTGCTGTTTCTGTTGCTGCTGCCCTGGTTCCCCGGCCCCACCCGGCACAGCATCCGAGGTAAGGAGGATGTGGAGAACCCACCAGCATTCCCGGGCAGGAGCAAGTTTGAGGCACAAACCCCCACTGTGCGAACTTTGCTCAGTTTTACAGCTGTGGGTAATGGGTGAGGGTTCCTAGAGTTTCAGAATTTTCTTGTGGTCATTGACACAGGGCATATATGGAAGGTCCTGGGGGTCATGGGGCAGATTCCTGCCTGTCACTGCCATCCCTCGGGAAGCTAGGAGAGTGAGTGGACCCCTGCAGGCTGCATCCCTGTGCCACGGCCTACCCCCACCCCACCGACTCTGTCTACAAAGGTGCTCTGCCTGGTGAGGCGTCAGGTGACCCATGAAGTCAGTCACCATGTCGGCTCTTCCCACAGGCACACCTGGCAGAATGGGGCCCTGTCAATTCTCCCTCCGTTTCTCACAACCTGTGGGCACTGTGGGTTACTGGGCACACCTGGGGCCATCTTGGGATCCGTCTCCCTCTTCTGTGTCCTGCAGTTGTGGTGGGAAAGTCAGGCATGGTGGCCTCATCCACAGCGGGTCTCGACACTGAGGCCATGGCAGGGCAGGTCCCTGGGGTGGGGGCAGGTGGATGAGAGCAGAGCCCTGTGCTGGAAGATGGGCCTGCAAGCCAGGTGCCAAGGGCAGCGTGGCAGAGGCAGGATGTTTGGGAGAGGACTTTGCACCCTGAGGCTGTCATCACCGGCTTAGGGGTGCTGTGTCCGTTCTGTGGCGGCTTTTTAGTGAGAGTTTCCGAGGGAGCACTCAGCAGCCCTCTGGTGAGAAAAGGATCCTCAGCTGGCTTTCAGGTTTTGGAGAGTGAATAGCCAGCTGGCTCATAGAGAGTCCTCGGGGAGAGCAGCACCAGCAGCAAGTGACCCTGCCAAGTGGGGCCCAGACTGCCCAGGCCCACTGAGGGTCACCACACCCACAGGCACTGCCCTCTGGGAGGTAGTGGATAGGGCAACCTGGGTGCTTTAGGGCCTGAGGTGCATCTGAGTTTCCCGTTACTACAACTGAATGGTTTAAAGCCCCATGTGCAGATTATCTCAAAGTTCTGGAGGGAGGTCAGATGCCTGACGTGGGTATCCAGGGCTGCCTTTATTCAAGAGCCTCCAGGAGGATCCATTTCCTCACCTTTTCCATCTGCTTGAAGCTTCTGGTCTCTTGGCTTGTGGCCTCACCCTCCATCCTCAAAGCCAGCCTAAAGGCTGATTTAGTCTTTCTCAGGCCTGTCTCTCCTGCCCCCTGTCCACTTACGATGACCTGGTGGCTGCTTCATGCCCAAGGTGATCAGGCCGATCTCTCTGTTTCGGGGTCAGCTAGTTAGTTAGCAGCCTCCTCCCCTCTGCTAGCCTCGCCCTGCTTTGTGGGTGAGGTTACATGTTCACAGGTTCCAGGGGTTAGGATTTGGCCATTATGCCCTCCTGGACTGTCAGGCCTCAGCCCTGACCACCCCTCAGCTCACTCCTGGCTCTGGGAATTCAGGGGTGAGAAGGGCCCTGCATGGCCGAGTGCCAGAGCCAGCTGGGAGCATCTGGGGCCCTAGCGATGGACCCTCCCAAGATGGTCAGCCTGAGCTGAGTGGGCCACTCTCTGGCCCCCTGCTATCTATGGAACTGGTTCTGTTTGTCCCAGGCCCTCAGCCTTTGGCTGTTTGTTTTGTAAATATTTCACACCCCGGGCATGACAGGAAATACTCTCCCCTGATTAGAAGAGTGACACACAGGCTCCCTGCCCAGCCCTCCTCCTGTCCATCTGTCTGGCCTCAGAGGCCCTTCAGGAACAGAGGCACTGCCTGGTTTTTCTGGGCAGAAGAGGAAAATGTGAGGTCTGAGTGCTGAGCGTCTCATAGGCTTATGAGCTGTGCCTCTGCTGCCTGGCACTGGCCCTGCCCACGGATCCCCACATGGGCGCCAGCTGACGCTAGGGCCGTGTGCAGGGAGGATGGGAGTTGGGCAGGGCCTGGGGCACCAGTGTAGGCCCACGTGGGTCAGCACTGAGACCTGGGGGTCATTCAGGGGCCTGAGGAAGTCCCTCCCTACCTCAAAAGCTCCATCCTGAGCCCCACACCCCAAGCTGAGCCTCTGGAAGCCTCCGGGACTATCCCAACCTCTCGCCTCTGCCTGGGGGTAGCTCACAACTCAGACTTCTGATTTGTCTCCACTTGTCCCCTGTATGGCACCTACCTCTCTGGACCACTCAGTGTGTGTCCTCAGACACATGAGGGTCCCTTCCCTGTGCAGGTGGTGCCTGGGATCCCTTGGCTGGACACATGTGCACCCCACAAATCAGACTCAGGAGCTCGTGTATGCACCCCGGCAACCAGGCTTGGGGGCTCCCACATATACTCTGGGAACCAGGCTTGGCTCCTGCCCGGCTATCAGGAGGGTGAGGTCTGCAAACAGCATATGGGGACACAGGAGCCCTGCTGAGGGGCCCAGGCTGAGAAGAGGGTGGTGTGAGCCAGGCCTTTTTGGAGGGCAGGAGTCTGGGGGGGTGGGCAGTGCTTGAAGGACCCAAGCAGGAGGAGCAGTAGGCGGGGGCTGGGAGTGTCTGAGATATGCTGGGGGAGGGGTGTCTATAGTCAGGCCAGTGCCAAGGTAGAGGCACCTCAGGCTGCTGCAGACTGAGAAGTGGTTTCAGGGGGCTTAGGCCCAGGGCCCATAAGTCTCTGTGAGCTGTGCCCACTGTGAAGCACAGGGCCTCCCCCTTCCTGCTTCTCTCAAGCACCCTGCTCTGTTTGAGCCCCTACAGTGGAAGCCCTGCTCCTCTTTGGTTGGATGAGCACTGTGCTGGGCCCCTGCTCTGCCATCAACAGGGGTGGGGGGCAAAGACAGCTCATTTCAGACAGAGGGACCAGGCGGGGCAGGTGAGCTGGGCTGCTGTGCCCTTCCCTTTGGCCTCATGCTGGCTGTCAGAGCTTGGCACCCTGTGCTTGCTGGGGCTAGCAGGAGTTGGCAGCTGGGCCCTGGAGGGGCTCTGGGCAATGGAAACGCTTCTCTAGCTGTCTGACCAGGAGCCAGCGCTCTGCTCAGTTCCCCTTCTGTGGGGTGGGTAGTGACGCCCCCGTGGGCCTGTGGTAGGGATCAAGGGTTTGTCCAATGCCTGCAGGCTTGGGCTCAGTCTGAAGGCTGAGCAGGACCACCTGGCCAGCCATCGGAGAAGGGCTCTTTAGCTGAGAAGTGGGCTTTTCCTGGTGCCATCCATCTGACCATCCCCAGGTCAGGATCAGCCTCCTCCCTCCTGGTTCCATGGCCCCACTTCACCTCGCTTCTGTCCCCACTGTGACCCACAGTGTCTAGTCCAGAATGTCCCCCAAGGCCCACTGCCCCTACCACACGGTCTTTGCATTGGGCAGCATGGGACCCTGTATGGCACCTACCAAGCATTGGGCATGCTTGGGCCTTGTGGGTGAGGCTCAGCCAGGGCAACTGGGCAGGTGAAGGCCTCAGCTAGCCTGCTGCTCCCTGTGCCCTCAGGCGGGGCCACATTCCAGCCTAGCCCTGACCACTCTGCCAGCAGGTCACACGGGCCGCCTCCTCCGGGCCCTGCTCTGCCTCAGCCTCCTCTTCCTGGTGGCCCAGCTCACTTTCCAGATATGTCTGCACACCGTGCCCCACCTGGACCAGCTCCTGGGATCCAACTGTGAGTGGTGGGGAGGGCAGGGTGCTGGGCAGCAGCTGTGGGGTTAGGAGACCCAGTGTACTTCCTGAGTGAGACTGCGGGTCCCCAGCAGGCTCCGCTAACCTAGGCTGCCCAGTTTGGGAGGGCCCTTAGCAGCCAGGTTAAGGCCTGGGGCTGGCCGAGCAGTAGGTGGAAAGCCATCCCTAGGGCCAGGAGCTGCCTGATGGTGCCCAGTGACCCAGCTGGGCCATGTCAGGGACCTTGGCACTCCCCATTCCACTGTCTGGGACCCCTTTGCTCCTCAGACCCTACTGCCCGCTGGCTCCTGCCTTGCCAGCTCAAATAGAATTGACACAGCACTCGAGGCCTCAGAGAGAGCCCAGAGCACCTTTCTTGGCCACATGGGCAGCAGGTGTCGCCCTATGTCCTTATCTTCATTCTGTGGTGATTATCCTCCTGCTGCTGAGAAACCGAAGCCAGGAGAGAAATCAGAAGCCGGCAGGCCCTGCCAAGGGCCCCCCCTGAGACTGAGACCTAGCCTCCCTACACGGGCCCTTCTCCACCCCAGGAAGCCACATTTGGCCCTACCTCTGCCGAGAGCCCTATTCTGCCACCCAGGGCTGACAGGGCGTCAGCTCAGCCTCAGTTTCCCTGCCTGTAAAGACGGCGTTTCTGGGCATCTGAGATCTGTTGCAGTGCTCTCCAGACAGGCCCTGTGGTTCCTCCTAAGCCATGTGGCACTTTGGGCCTGATGTGGGTTTTCCTGCGTCTCTCTCTGCAGGCAGCCGCTGGGAGACTCTCTCACAGCACATGGGGGTCACGAGGTAAGACCCTGCAACAAGCCTCCCTCCGGATTTCCTGGGCCCAAGGAAGGCCCTGGAGCTGTCCAGCTCTCTCTGCCTAACCTTGGGGTACTTGGGCCCTTCCCCACCCCCTCCCACCGCACTGGTCTCCTGGCCCAACCATGCCTGGGCCGCCCTTCGCAGGCTGGACCTGAAGGACATCCCCAACACCATCCGGCTGGTGGCCCCCGACCTGGGCGTCCTGGTGGTCTCCTCCATCTGCCTTGGCCTCTGTAGGCGCCTCACGTGGAACACCCGGGAGAACCCACAAACCCATGAGCTGGTGAGGGGCCGTGGGCAGCTGTGCCCTGGGTGTCGGGAGGTCACTCGAGAGCCAGGGTCCCACCTTTTATTTTAGATAAACGTAGTCCTGTTAGTCATACATCTGTGCTAACCGAGACAAGGTAAGACTCCAGGGGAGATGAGCGTCTGCTTCCCGCGGTCCCACCCCCAGTGCTGGGGTTGTGGCCATTTGAGACCTGCTGCCACCAGGGCTCCCCTCCGGTCAGAAATGTCCATGGACCCCAAGACAGCATCTGTGTTCTTAGAACATGGGTGGAGAGTCCTTGAGGGCCACACAGTGGGCACGCCCAGGGCTGGGAGACAGGCCAACGTGCCTCTCAGGCCAAGCAGAGGCTACCAGCAGAGCACATCCTTGGCCCCTGGAGCCATGGCCCTGAGTCAGTCTGGCCTGGAGGGTGAGGGGCATCGAGTTCAGCTGCCCTAGACCTGTCAGGTCCAGTCATGGGGTCTTGGGCCCAAGCCGCTTCTCACAGTCAGTGCTTGAGCCTGGGCCCTTGACAGCCTCCACTACTACCCACTCAGCACCCTCCTGCCCTTGCACAAGGGCAGAGGTCACGTGAACAGCCAGGGCCCACTCTATCCACCCCACCCCAGCTTGACCTCTGCCTAACAGGGCCTGGTCTCCAGGGCTCAGCCGGGACCCAAAATCATCCATGTGTCCTGGCTCAAAAACTGCTTCCTGGAGGTACTGGGGATGCAGGCTCCTCCCTCCCCACCCCTGCACCAGCGTCCCTTTGTCAAACAGCTGATACTTGCCAGGCACCTGGGCTGGCCTTCCAGAGGACCCCAAAGAGAAAGGGATCCTCATGGTTACACAGCAGGTCAAAGGGACAGTCCAGCCTGCAGAGGACTCTCCCATCCTTCAGGGTGGGGCTGGGGCCCTAATTTCAAGGTGGAAATGGGGCCCTGGGTGCCATGTTGCATCTCCAGCATTTGTCGGGATTCTTAGAGGGTCCCTATCCCACCCCTCCCCCTGAGGACACATGGGCATGGAGCAGGCCTGTGTCCAGGGCTCCCCACTCCCCTAAAGCAGCAGTTCTAATACAGTATTAAAGGGTTGCGGCGTTAGGAAGGTTGAGAACTACTGCCCTAGAGCATAGGGGCTTCTGCCCAGGGGGATGAGAACTATACTGTCCTGCCAGGCTCCACAGTGGTTGGTGTGGACAGACTTCAGGGGAGGTAGTGAGGGCTCCACCTGGCACCCACAGGGCACAGTCCTAAAGCCTAGAACTGGGAGTTCCCAGATGCCGCCCCACGCACATCCTGCCTGGCAGGCCCATGTGCACACACCTATGGGCCACTCTCACTCCTGCACACAGGCCCCTGATCTGGGTGCATGACACACGTGTGCTCTGGGCAGCAGGGTGTGCAGGACAGTTCTGAGGAGCCTGGCAGCTGCAGGCAGAAGACAGGGAGAAGTGCGGGATGTTCTCCAGCATCCCTTGTGGCATATGGGGACTGCCAAGTTGCAGCTGGGAAGGTCTGGCTGCTGCCGTGGTCTCACACCTGCCTTTCTAGCAGCTGCCTCTGTTCTTTCCATTCCCAGAAACACTCATTTTCCACAGCCCTTCTCAGAAGATGTCCCAGGGCTGGGGCCAGGCTGTGGGTGGGGTGAGCTCAGGCCTTCCAGCCCCCACTCCCATCCTGGCTTTCCTCTGCCCCACAGCCAGCAGGGAGTGGCATGTGCCCCCACTTCTAAGGGAGGGCCCTGGGGATGAGTGATGTTCCCTGTGTCTGCAGCTGATCTGGCCTCCACCTGCTGCATGGTCTTGGGAAGGGGGCTCAGGGCCAAGGCCTCTCCTGCTCTGAGGTCCCTATTCCCCAGTCCCCTGCAGCTCTGATAGCCCATGAGGGCAAGACTTCTCCTGTTCAGTCCCATCCCCCATCTGACAGATGGGGACAGCTCAGAGAGGTTAAGTAACTTGCCTAAGACCATACAGTGAGGAGACTGTCAGGGTTGGGGTGGGACTGGGGCCATTCTCTCAGCCAGGTAGCTGGACAGCTACAGGCATGGCACCCATGTCATAAAATGGCACCTGGGCTTCTAGCAGCCAGCCAGAGCCAAGGCACCTAATGGCCAAGTCCATGTTCTCCCCACGCCCTGGCTTTCCTGACATCTGGGAACAGATCTGTTCTGGGAAACCCTCAGTCAGGGCCAGGGAAAAGAGCCCCAGTCTGGGCTTGTCCTTTTCCTCCTGGGCGGTTGGCTATCTGTTACCCTACAGGGGCTGGGGAGGGCAGGAACACAGTGCCTTGCATGTCCCTCACAGCCCCCTTTACTCTGTAGACCCCATAGGTGCACATGGGCCCTGCTGTCCCTGGCTGTGTGGTGTGGGGAGATCTCAGCTGCCATCCCTGTGGTGCCCAGTGCAATGGGTATAAATGTGCCAGGAAGGCCACCTGGAAGACAGTGTGGGCCATTGCTCGGGACAGCAGCCCTGGGGGTCTGGAGGACAGCCATGCATGCAGCCTCCCTGAACCCTAGCTGGGCAGGGTGGGCTGAAATGGCCTCAGTGCTGTGCACCTTACCTCACCCATCCATGGCCTTGGCAGGATGATGACGTGGATATGGACCCTCTGGCAGGGCTGCAGGGAGGCCCTGCACCAGCCTCCAAGCAGAGGTCACGGCTGGCCACCCGGTTCCGGGTCACAGCCCACTGGCTGCTGGTGGCCGCAGGGCGGACCCTGGCCATAATGCTGCTCGCACTGGCAGGTACCCACCTAGGCAGGGAGGGGTCTGGGAGCTCCCTAGTGACAAAGGAAACAGCAACAGCAGGCCTCACTGTCCCTCCTCTGCCCACTTGCAGGCATCGCCCACCCCTCGGCCACCTCCAGCATCTACCTGTTGGCCTTCCTGACCATCTGCACCTGGTGGGCCTGCCACCTCCCCATCAGCCCTCTGGGCTTCAGCACCCTCTGCATCGTGGTGGGCTGCTTTGGCGCCGGCCACCTCATCTGCCTCTACTGCTACCAGATGCCCTATGCCCAGGACATGCTCCCGCCTGCAGACATCTGGGCCAGGTGAGAGGTGGCCTGCATGGCCCTGGTCCTGCTTACCTGGCCACGTCTGAGCCCTTGGATGGCTCCATGGCCTCTGAGGACAGTGGTCAGTGATGCACCTTCTCCGGGCAGGGTGTTTGGTCTCAAGGACTTCCTGGGCCCCTCCAACTGCTCCAGCCCCAATGCACTAACCCTCAACACTGGGCATGACTGGCCTGTGTACGTGAGCCCCGGGGTGCTGCTGCTGCTCTACTACACAGTGACGTCCCTTCTGAAGCTCCGCAGACCCCACCCCTCCTTCCAGGTGAGCCCCTGCCTCACACCTCTGGCCCACCCAGTCTCTGGCCCCACCTCCTCTGCATGGGTTGAGCTCCCGGCTCTGCTCTGCAGACGGTGCACAGGGAGCGGGAGATGGAGCTGGCCGAGTTGGACCAGTGGTCCCAGGATGGGGAAGCCACCCAGGTGAGGAGTCACGTGTGGGGGGGTGCGCGGGACCATCTGCCCACACTTGGCTCACCCCTGGGTCCTCTGCAGCATGCCGAGCCCACGCCCGCAGCATCCGACATCAACGCTGACAGCTGCATCGTGCATGACCTGACCAGCCAGACCCCCGTCCGACAGCGGCCTGGTCAGTGTGACACGCACCACGGGGCCGAGGGACACTTCCTTCCTTGGACACGCGGCCTGTACAGCTTTGCAGATTCACGTGGCTCTGGAGGCCAGTGCTGCCCCCTGGTGGCTGCTGGTGGTCTGGCGCGTCCTCCCCTCAGCCTGTCCATCCTCTACTCATGCTAGGCTGCCCAAGGCTGTCAGGTGGCCGTGCTGCTGACCCTGTAACCCTGCGGGGAGCCCTCCAGGGGCCCTGCCAGCTTGGCCTCGGGTGGGCCCCACTCTCAGAGTGTGTGCAGACAGCCTAGCGGCCCAAGGAGGCTGCTGGTGTCCTGGGCATGTGATAGCTGGGGAGCTTGGAATTGGCTGTGTCATGGGGGAGGGGTTGAGGGTGTTTTCTTCACCCTAAGCCTTGCTGTCCATTTGGTGATTTGTTTGTAAGTGAAGCAAATGAAGTTTTCAGTCTCAGGCGTCAGCTCCTTGAGGGTTTTCACATATGCAGAGCTGGAAGAGGGTCACAGCTGCCTTGAGCAGCCTGTCTTTTCAGGGTCGCAAAAGCCAGGGCTCAGAGAGGGTCAGGAACTGACCAAGGTCACACAGTACCTTCAGGAATAGTGTCAGACCCAGCAGCTGGGGCCTTTCCCTTGTGTCCTGCCCATCGTTCATCGTGGCCATCTGCTGACCCTGGCTCCTACCTGCTGGCTGAACCTGGCTCCCTGCTGCCCTGTTCTTACTATCCAAATTTTTTTTTTTTTGGTAGAGACAGAGTCTCACTCTATCGCCCTCGGTAGAGTGCCGTGGAGTCATAGCTCACAGCAACCTCCAGCTCTTGGGCTTAGGCGATTCTCTTGCCTCAGCCTCCCGAGTAGCTGGGACTACAGGCACCTGCCACAGCGCCTGGCTATTTTTTTGATGCAGTTTGGCTGGGGCCGGGTTTGAACCTGCCATCCTTGGTATATGGGGCCGGTGCCCTACTTGCTGAGCCACAGGCGCTGCCCTCCAAATTTTAGGGCAAAGTTAGGTGTGGGAAGGGACTCTTCCAGGTCCCCCTCTTGGAGCTGACCTCTGTCCCCATTCCTCAGTACGCCCCAGGCTCGCTGAGCCAAAGGAGCCATCTCCGCTGCATGGCCTGGGCCACCTCATCATGGACCAGAGCTATGTGTGCGCCCTCATTGCTATGATGGTGAGGACCAGCAGCCGGTGGGGGTCCTCCCATGGGTTCTGCCATGAGCACTGGGAGGCGGAAGGGTGTATGCACGTGTGTGCCTGTGCACATGTGTGCATCCTGTGCCGATGTGCCCCAAGCTCAGCAGGGCATGTTCCCTTCCCATGACAGCACCACTTGACTGTGGCTCTGCCACTTGGGGGGATGAGCAGTGGGCCCGGGATCTGGGTGGGCACC
This sequence comes from Perodicticus potto, assembly GCA_963574655.1. Taxonomy (NCBI): domain Eukaryota; kingdom Metazoa; phylum Chordata; class Mammalia; order Primates; family Lorisidae; genus Perodicticus; species Perodicticus potto. The sequence goes on along the minus strand of CAUYRH010089464.1, from coordinate 34,307 downwards.
CTGTGCAGACCTACCTGCCTGCCACAGGTATGGAGCATCACCTACCACAGCTGGCTGACCTTTGTACTGCTGCTCTGGGCCTGCCTCATCTGGACGGTGCGCAGCCGCCGCCAGCTGGCCATACTATGCTCGCCCTGTCTCCTGCTCTATGGGCTGGCACTATGTGGCCTGCGCTATGTGTGGGCCATGGACCTGCGCCCTGAACTGCCCACCACCCTGGGCCCCATCAGCCTGCGCCAGCTGGGGCTGGAGCACACCCGCTATCCCTGCCTGGACCTTGGCGCCATGGTGAGCATCTACCTGCCAGGGCAGGGGCACCTGGGAGCATGTGTGCTGTGTGTGGGGTTTCTGCTGGATGACCCATGAGGACAATTCCTCTCTGTCCAGCATCCACTTGCCCAACACAGTGGAAGCTCCAGGAGAGCAGAACTGGATCTGATTGTCACCAGGGGTCCCCATCGGCCCACCTGGAATAATGAATGAATGGTGCTGTGGGCACGGTCCCTGTGTCCCTGTGTCCCTGGACACTGTGTCAGCGTGTACTCTGCTTGCCTGACACAGGCTCTGTTGGCACCACACACAGCCCTGGGTCACGTGTTCCCAGGCACTGGTGTGCCTCATATGGGAAAGGGTGTGCCATCATGTCTGCCACGTGAGATTTGTGAACCTGTGTGTGCAACTGTCTTGTGAATGTGAGCCTGTGTGTGAGCAAATGCGTGCACATACACACACGTAAGCCTATGGTCCATGTCTGTGTGCAGGAGTGAGGCTGTGTGTACGCCTGTGTGTGAGCCTATGGCATGGGAACGTGTGTATCTGTGCACCATGAGGATGTGATGGGAAGCTGGTGCAGGGGGAACTGGGCCCTAGCCATGGGGTGCCAAACCCCCAGCCTACAGTGACACCCCCACTCGTCCCAGTTGCTCTACACCTTGACCTTCTGGCTCCTGCTGCGCCAGTTTGTGAAGGAGAAACTGTTGAGGACAAAGAAGGCTTCGGCTGAGCTGACCGAGGTCACTGTGGCAGACACAGGTGTGTGGCAGGGCCCAAGGGTGGGGCTGAGGGTTGAGGGCACCCTCCCGCCTGCTGATAACACCATCACTGGCCCCTGCTTGGCCACAGAGCCCACACGGATGCGGACGCTGCTCCGGAGTCTAGGCGAGGTGGTGAAGGGCGCATATGCCAAGTACTGGATCTATGTGTGCGCTGGGATGTTCATCGTGGTCAGCTTCGCCGGCCGTCTCGTGGTCTACAAAATCGTCTACATGTTCCTCTTCCTGCTCTGCCTCACGCTCTTCCAGGTGCCCATGGGGAAGGCTGGGGCTGGCAGGCGACCCTCCCCACCGCGCCTCACCACATGTACCCTGCCTACCCACAGGTATACTATAGTCTGTGGCGGAAGCTGCTCAAGGCATTCTGGTGGCTCGTGGTGGCGTACACCATGCTGGTGCTTGTGGCTGTCTACACCTTCCAGTTCCAGGACTTCCCTATGTACTGGCGCAACCTCACGGGCTTCACCGACGAGCAGTGAGTCTGAGGCGGGGGTTGGCGTGGGGGCCTGAGTCCACGGCTGACTGGGCCCTAGGCTGACACTACCCCTTGTGCAGGCTGGGGGACTTGGGCCTGGAGCAGTTCAGCGTGTCCGAGCTCTTCTCCAGCATCCTGGTGCCCGGCTTCTTCCTGCTGGCCTGCATCCTGCAGCTGCACTACTTCCACCGGCCCTTCATGCAGCTCACCGACCTGGAACGCCCACTCCCGCCTCCCACCAGCCACCAACGCTGGACTCACAGGTGCGGTCCCTCTGAACCAGGAAGGAGCTGGGTGGGATAGCACCTCAGCCTGGCAGGCTGCACAGCAGCAATGGCATCACAGGACTTCCACTCTGTGATGGTGGTCCTTGAGCCTCCAGAGCTCAGGGAGAGGGCAGAAACAGCTGGGAAGTGACACTCCTGGGTCCCCCCCAGGCAGGACCCTGTGAGCAGGACCCCACTGCTGCAGGAGGAGGAGGCGGCACCCAGGGCTGAGGACCCGAGCTCAGCTGGCTTCCGTTCCACCATGCAAGTGCCTGACGGTGAGTCAGGAGTGGGGGTTGGGTAGAATGCAGCCCCCATTAGGCAGACATCCTGGGCCTGAGTCCGCCCTGCACGGCCAGGTACCCTCTGAGCCTGGGAGCCCTGCCCTGCTTGGGTGGACTCCTCACCGACCCTTCCACAGGGACAGCCAGCAAGTGGGGCCTGGTTGCTGAGCGGCTGCTGGACCTGGCAGCTGGCTTCTCGGACGTTCTCAGCCGCATGCAGGTGTTTGTGTGGCGTCTGCTAGAGCTGCACGTCTTCAAGCTGGTGGCCCTGTATACTGTCTGGGTAGCCTTGAAGGAGGTGCGTGCGTGGCAGGCTCTGACTGTCCCCTGAGCCTGTTTGTTGGCACATGTGGGGTCACTTCCACCTACCCTGCTGGCTTCGCCACAGGTGTCGGTGATGAACCTCCTGCTGGTGGCACTCTGGGCCTTTGCCCTGCCCTACCCCAACTTCCGGCCCATGGCGTCCTGCCTGTCCACTGTGTGGACCTGCGTCATTATCGTGTGCAAGATGCTGTACCAGCTCAAGGCTGTCGACCCTGTGCTGTACTCCAGAAACTGCACGAAGGTAGGGACCGTGCTTCAGCATGGGCAGCCAGCAGCAGACAGGTTCCCCGGGAGCCCCAGGGGGCTTCCTAGAGCATACATCCTTCCACCTTATCTGTGGAGGACCAGAGCCTACTCCCCAACATGAAGGTGTCCTCAGGCTCACAGGTCACCTGAACCCATACCCATTAAGGTGGCTCCAAGGCTAGCAGCCCCCGGGTCCCTGGCTAGGCAGCTGCTGTCTGGCCTAGACCTGGACCAGACCTATGGCTTTCTTGTCCCCCACCGGGTTCGGGCTCTGGAGTGGGTGCTGACACCAAGCCCCCTGCCAGCCCTTCCTCAACAGCACCAACCTGCTGGCAACAGAAATCAACCAGTCTGTGCTGTACCGGGGGCCTGTGGACCCTGCCAACTGGTTTGGGGTACGGAAGGGCTACCCCAACCTGGGTTACATCCAGGTGAGTGCCAGGCTGGTGGGGTGGACAAGGTGGTGAGGCAGGCAGGGTGGGCCTGGTCTCCCCCAGCTGATTCCCTCCCCCCAGAACCACCTGCAGATCCTGCTGCTGCTCATCTTCGAGGCAGTGGTGTACCGGGGCCAGGAGCAGCACCGCCGACAGCACCAGCAGGCCCCTCCGTCCGCCCAGGCTGTGTGTGCTGATGGTACCCGCCAGCAGCTTGACCGGGACCTGCTCAGCTGCCTCAAGTACTTCATCAACTTCTTCTTCTACAAATTTGGGCTAGAGGTGAGGTTGGGGGCCACCCCTCCCCAGGCTCTGTGGCCCGGAGGCTGCACCTTGCCAGGGAGCAGAGTTATGAGAGGCTCAGCACTGTCCCCGTGGTGTGTGGGTGCCGAGAGGAGGTGGTGGGACAGGCTAGGGCCTCACTCTGCCGTGGAGCCCCCTCCCTGAGCCTCTCCAGGCTGCAGGCAGGTGGCTGGGTCTGGTACTGCTGGCCCCCACCTGCGCTGGGGCATCCCCATGTCACAGGGAGCCTGCTGCCTGAGTCCAGAGGCTGGGCAAGGGAGGCCCAGAAGGTCCCTTCCCACCCACTCCGTCTACGCCTCCCTCCATCTCCACCCCAGATCTGCTTCCTGATGGCTGTGAACGTGATCGGGCAGCACATGAACTTCATGGTCATCCTGCATGGCTGCTGGCTGGTGGCCATCCTCACCCGCAGGCAGCGCCAGGCCATCGCCCGCCTCTGGCCCAACTACTGCCTCTTCCTCACTCTCTTTCTGTTGTATCAGTACCTGCTGTGTCTTGGTGTCCCCCCAGTCCTGTGCAAGGGTGAGCATGGAACCTGGCGGCTGGTGTGGCTCAGGGCTCTGTGGCTGTGTGAAAGCCCATCAGGTGTTTTGTGTCCACCCCGGACTGCTGCCCACCTACCACGCCCCATGACCCGTCATGCCCTCTGGGGTCTGTGCTGCAGCCGTGTCATCTCTGGGGGTGGCCTGGCTGCCTCTGTGGCTGGCTGCTGTCTTTTCTATTCTGCCCAATATTCTATTTTGAAACATTTTCAATTTCCAGAAAAGATGTAAGAACAGTACAAGGAACTGTGTGCTCTTTCTGGACCCCATAAGGCTTAGTCACAATGCTTTGAGCCCAAATACCACATCAGCATGTGTCCTCTGAGGGTGGGGTGCTCTGAGTCCATGGGGGACCACGTGCAGCAGTCCACACCGTCCAGCACGTCTTCTCCACTCAGGCGGCCTGGCCCCTGCAGTGACGCCTATGACACAGGGTTCAGTCTGATGTTTGCTTTTAGTCTTTTGTTGCCTTTGGTCCAGACCCTGGTCCCTGTCCTGGGCTTCATGTGGTTCTTTCCCTGGGGTGAGGGGTCACACAGGTGGTGAGAAAGACCTGCGGCCTCTGGGCTCCTAAGTTATTGATTCAAGTTGGGGAGGTCTGGGGCCCCACAGGCCTGGTGCCTCCTGACGTCTGCCCTCCACAGATTACCCGTGGCGCTGGAGCCAGGCCATCCCCATGAATTCTGCGCTCATCAAGTGGTTGTACCTGCCTGACTTCTTCCAGACCCCCAACTCCACAAACCTCTTCAGTGAGAACCGCCGGCTGGGCCCCTCCACAGGGGTGGGGGCATCTGTGAGGTCACGAAGGTTCCTCATATAGGGCTTGAGCCAGCAAGTGGATGGGTCACCTGGACCTTACTCGGTCCAGCTGGGGAACTTCCATGAGCGCACCCCCTGCTTCCACAGGCACCTCCGCAGGGGACTGAGGGCTCCAGCCCTCGGTGTGCATACACGGCTCTGTCAGAGCAGCTCCACCATACACACCTGTGTCTGCTCACAGGGGCACGTGGTGCAGCCCACATGCCCTGACATGCTGCTCAGACACGCAGCACATGTACACAGGTGTGTCTTGGACCTGACGCGGACTCCCAGGGGCCACATGCACTGGTCCTCACACAGGCAGGCGTGTGTCTGCTCCAGCTCTTGCACACAGCGCACTCAGTCCCGCAGCACGTGCCTCACCCACCCTACTAGGTGTGCTGTGGGGATTCAGCAGGGCCGTGCCTCCTGTGTTCTGCAGGTGACTTCCTCCTGCTGCTCTGTGCCTCCCAGCAGTGGCAAGTGTTCTCAGCCGAGCGCACGGAGGAGTGGCAGCATGTGGCCGGCACCAACACTGACCACCTGGAGCCTCTGCGGGGGGAGCCCAACCCTGTGCCCAACTTCATCCACTGCAGGTGGGTCTCGGGCCTCACACTGCCCACCCGGGGGTCTTCTTGGGAGGTGGCAGGGTCACCACAGTGACAGCCCCACCTGCAGGTCCTACCTCGACATGCTCAAGGTGGCCGTCTTCCGCTACCTGTTCTGGCTGGTGCTGGTGGTGGTGTTCGTCACGGGTGCCACTCGCATCAGTGTCTTCGGCCTGGGCTACCTGCTGGCCTGCTTCTACCTGCTGCTCTTTGGCACCAGCCTGCTCCAGAAGGACACACGGGCGCAGCTCGTGCTGTGGGACTGCCTCATCCTCTACAATGTCACCGTCATCATCTCCAAGAACATGCTCTCGGTGAGCCAGGCCAGGCTGACCAAATGCTCTGTTCCTGTCCCCTGGGAGGTGCCCTGTCCGACTCCTGTGCCCAGTCTGATTGACCCCCTCCCCTCCAGCTCCTGTCCTGCGTCTTTGTAGAGCAGATGCAGACGAGCTTCTGCTGGGTCATCCAGCTGTTCAGCCTCGTGTGCACCGTCAAAGGCTACTACAACCGTGAGTGTGTAAGGGCGGCGGGCATGGGGTGCACAGACACCTGCTGCGTCTGAGCCCTGAGCCTGCCCCTCACCTGTCTTACAGCCCAGGAGATGATGGACAGAGACCAGGACTGCCTGCTGCCCGTGGAGGAGGCTGGTATCCTCTGGGACAGCGTCTGTTTCTGCTTCTTGCTGCTGCAGCGCCGGGCCTTCCTTAGCTACTACTTCCTGTATGTCAGGGCGGACCTTCAGGCTACCGCCCTGCAGGCCTCCAGGTGAGCCGTAGGCTCTCCTTGGCAGGGGGAGGGCATTGCTGGACACCTTGGTGACGCTGGCAGTCACGTAGCGGGAGAACCGAAGAACTGCACACAGACCCACTGGCACCATCACATGCTCTTGCCAGCCTGCATGTTGGGTCAAAGCAGGCAGACCGGACATATGGGAGGGAGCAGTTGCCCAGTTGCCCCTTTGCTGCTGACTGGCCTGAGTACACCGCAGCTGGATGGCCACAGGGTATCTGGCTACCCAGCAGAGGGCCCTCCTCCCCTGAACTGAGCTTTGGCTTTGGCTGGCTTTACAGTGGGCAACACACACCAGACCTCTCCCCCCACATGCACCACAGAGGCTGGTGTGGGGTTAGCAGAGGCCTGCTGGCAGGTGGTCAGAAAAGGGCCTTGGGTGTGAGCAGGGAGAGCAGGGCAGTCTTCTAGGAGCTGAGTCCAGGTCCTCATGCTGCCTTCCCCTCTCACAGGGGCTTTGCCCTCTACAATGCTGCCAACCTCAAAAGCATCGATTCCCACCGCCAGGCAGAAGAGAAGTCTCTGGCTCAGCTAAAGAGACAGTAGGTGCCCTCTGGGGTGGGGATGCCCAGGCCCTCCCATCAGCCCATGCTGAGCTGGCTCACACCTGCAGGATGGAGCGCATTCGTGCCAAGCAGGAGAAGCACCGCCACCCAGGACACAGCCACCCCCAGAACCCCCCGGGTCCTGAGGACTCCGGGCAGGAGCCAGGTGAGCACAGACAGAACCCCAAACCTCAGAGAGCTACCGTATTTGCATATCTGTACCCACTGGAGTCTGCCTGCGTCCGTGCCGTGCAATGTCCCATGGGCTCCCAGCCCACCTGTCGTGTGCCACATGGTCACCTTCTGTTCCACATGCCCCGCAGCTGCCTGTGACTGTCTGCACGTGGGCTCTCTCCTCCTCCCCCAGGGCTCTGACCACAGTCCACGTGCCCCTATCAGTTGGACTCTTAAGTCTGAGTCTATCCAGTCCCCAAAGTGATGGCTCTGTTAGCCTCCTGGGCCACCCCAACCTCTCACTGCTTGTGCTCACCCTGCCCCCCCACAGGGCCTGGCAGTCCAGGGGGCTCCTTCCTGCCACGGAGACAGTGGTGGCGGCCCTGGCTGGACCATGCCACAGGTACCCCAACCACCTGCCTAAGTCCCGTTCCTGGATTCTGTCTTAGCTTCCCTTTCGCTGCCTGCTGGCCCCATCTGGGTTGGGGGGGTACCTCTCTGGCCTGAGCATATTCTCCTCTCCCTGCTGCCCCTGAGGGCCCCTTCTACTGCAGGAGTCTCAGAACTGGCCCCGAGTCTCTCAGTGATGGTGGGCCCCCCAAGGGCGGGCTGGGCTTTGTGCTTGTGTTTTTGTGACTCTCAGATTCAGCAGTTTGAGCTTTCACTGATGTCTGCCGTCTGTCCCCTCTGCACCCTGTCCCTGCTCGCTGTCTGGTCTCATCCTGCCACACTGGCTTGTGTGTGTGCCCGCTTGCCCGGGGTTTCCCCCCATGGGAAGGGTGGCGCCTTGGCCTCAGCCCTATGTGTGTGTGTGGGGGTGCCAAGTGAGCCCATGCTGGGGAGCACACCTGGGCCTGTTACTGGCCTATCCCAAACGGAAGAAATGGACCCAAGTGGTCTTGCTGGGGTGCTGGGGGCCACCTGTGCAGGGGAGGCCCTCAGTCCCTCCGCCACCTGCCCGCAGTCATCCACTCCGGAGACTACTTCCTATTTGAGTCAGACAGTGAGGAGGAAGAGGACGCCCTGCCAGAGGACCCCAGGCCGTCAGCACAGAGCCCCTTCCAGGTGGGCTGGGAGGGCCCCTACCTGCTTTCATCTGTCCTTGGAGCTCCTTGCCCTAGGCTAGGGCAGTGGGGAGGGGGGGCAGACACCCCCCAGCCTGGGCACCCAGCTCCTGCCCCTCCAGAAATCCCTCCCAGTCCAACAGATCTCCCAGGTCGCTCAGGAAACCAGGCCATCTCTGCCCACTGCCTCCCTAGTGCCAACTTTGACCACCGAGCCTGTGGTGGCTGCCAGTGGCCTAGTCTACAGCAAGAGTGCAGATGTGCTTGCTAGACACTTGTCAGGAGCTGGCACCATGTGCCCCAGAGCTGTGCTAGGTGGGCTGCACCACTGGTGTCTGCCTCACAGCCCTTCAGGCCCCATCTCCAACAAGGGCTCAGGGACATGAAGGTCCCCAGTGGGTCCAGAAAGCAGGGATCTGGTGTCAGGCCTGTCTGACTCCAGCCAGGCTCCTCTTCCTCCTTTTCCTGAATTGGATCCAATGGCTTGGGGAGACCAAAGCTCTAACCCAGAGGGCCTGGCCCCCAGATGGCGTACCAGGCATGGGTGACCAACGCCCAGACGGTGCTGAGGCAGCGGCGGCAAGACCAGGCAGGGCAGCTGCCCACTGGTGAGCTGGGTGGCTGGGGGCTCTTGTGGGGGAGCTGCTGAGAGGCAAGATGCTGACCAGCACCCCTGTGCCCAGGAGGTAGCCAGAACCAGGAGGTGGAGCCAGCGGAGGGCCCTGAGGAAGAGGTCACAGGTGAGTGAGCCAAAGGGGCTGGGTGCTGGGGACACTCTGGCCAGCTGATCACCCCTCCAGCACCCCCTTCTGTCCTCCCTGCAGGCCGCAGTCACATGCTACAGCGAGTGCTGAGCACAGCACAGTTCCTGTGGGTGCTGGGGCAGGCGCTGGTGGACGCGTTGACGCACTGGCTGTGGGACTTCACCAGGCACCACCGCACCATGAGCGACGTGCTGCTTGCAGAGCGTTACCTCCTCACACAGCAGCTCCTACGGGTGAGCGCTGCCCCACCCACCAGCACACCTTGGCCCTCGTGCTCTGCCTGTCTCAACCACACACACCCCTACCCACGCGCCCTGCCCCATACTCCTCAGCCCCACCCACACTCCACGGTCCCACCCACAAGCCCCTTCTGCTCACACAGTTTGACAGCCACATCCTTGCACCAGCTGCTAGTCAGCTGTGCCCTGGTCATGCCCTGCCTGTGCACGCCACCCCTCCCCACCCCCAGCAGGCCTTGCCCCGGGCTGCACCCTGTTTAGGGACCAGACCTGGTACAGCCTGGGTATCCCTGAGGCCCTCTGATGCTCTACAGGAAGGAGAGGTGAGGCCGGGAGTTCTGGACCAGCTGTATGCCAGTGTGGGTGAGGCCACACTGCCAGGATTCTCAGAGGCCCGCCACATACCCAGCACAGCATCCAGGTGGGTGTTGTCCAAGGAGCTGCTGAGCCAGGACCTTCCCCTCCTGGCAGCCCCAGTGAGCCTGCCCCAAGTGCCCAGCCTGACCTACAGCCACTGCTCAGCCAGCCCGATCTTGCCATCCACTTGCCCACCAAAGCGCCTTGGGATGCTCCTCCATCCCCTGCCCATCCTGAAGACTAGGTGTGGCCCAGAGCAGGCCACTCTGACCCAGCCTCCCTCCTGCAGCATGCTGGGGGCCGAGGAGCCCCTGAGCAGCGTGACTGACACCAGCAGCCCCCTGAGTACTGGCTACCACACACGCAGCAGCAGCAGCGAGGAGGCAGTCACCGACCCTGGGGAGTCTGAGGCCAAAGCTTCTCAGCATGGCTCCCGAGAGCTTCCGGCCAGCACCCGCATCCGGACGCGGACAGCCAGCGAACTGCTCCTGGACAGGTGCAGCTGGCCACCCTTGTCAGGCCTGTGGGGGGCCTGACTACCTGGAGCCCAGCCAGCTTGGGAGCCCCTGTGCTACCGTGGCCGCTGACCAGGCCTTTGTGGCTTGGTGGCCATGGACAACACCCCAGTTCACATCTCCTACAGGTGCCTGCACATCTCAGAGCTGGAGGAGGCAGAGCAGTTCGCGGAGGGGCAGGGCCGGGCACTGCGGCTGCTGTGGGCCGCGTACCAGTGTGTGGCTGCCCACTCGGAGCTGCTCTGCTACTTCATCATCATCCTCAACCACATGGTCACAGCTTCAGCCAGCTCCCTGGTACTGCCTGTGCTCGTCTTCCTGTGGGCCATGCTATCCATCCCTCGGCCCAGCAAGCGCTTCTGGATGACCGCCATCGTCTTCACTGAGGTGGGAAGTGGCTGGCGGGCGGGCGCGGGGTGGCCTGGCCCGCGGTGCTGAGCCCGCTTCCCCACAGGTGGTGGTGGTCACCAAGTACCTGTTCCAGTTTGGCTTCTTCCCCTGGAATAGCCACTCGGTGCTGAGGCGCTACGAGAACAAGCCCTACTTCCCGCCACGCATCCTGGGGCTGGAGAAAACCGATGGCTACGTCAAATATGACCTGCTGCAGCTCATGGTCCTCTTCTTCCATCGCTCCCAGCTGCTGGTGAGTGGCTGCAGTGGGTGGGCAGCCCCTCATGCTGGCTCCCGGCCCCACAGGCAAGGCTGGGACCTGTGTGGCCAGGTGGCCACCTCACAACCTTCTCCCCACAGTGCTATGGCCTCTGGGATCACGATGAAGACCCTCTGTCCAAGGAGGATGACAGGAACAGTGGGAAGGAACAGGGGTCTGAGGAGGAGCCGGGGATCCTGCTGGGTCCCCAGACTGAGGCAGGCACTGAGCTCCAGGAAGATTTGGGGGTACCTGGGGCCATCACCAAGGATCACATTCAGGTACAAGAAGTAAAGACCGGACCCAAGGATGGGGCCCCAGAGCCCCAAGTGGAGCTGAAGCCCCCCAGCACAAGGCGCATCAGTCTACGTTTCAGGAGGAGGAAGAGAGACAGCTCAGAACCCGAAGGGCCAGCAGCCATTGGTATAATAGCTCCGACCACAGCCCCCCGTCACCCAGCACTCTGAGTGTAGCCACTACCCCTCACTATGTCCCTGGGGAGGCTATTTCCTCAGATGAGACAACAGGCCCAGAGTGGGGCCTGCTCATGCTCCAGGATGGCCCTGGAGCCCAAGATTCCCAGTTCTAGAGCAGTGGTTCTTAACCTTCCTAATGCCGTGACCCTTTAATACAGTTCCTCCTGTTGTGGTGACTCCCAACCATAAAATTATTTTCGTTGCTACTTTATAACTGTAATTTTGCTACTGTTATGAATCATAATGTAAATATCTGATATGCAAGATGGTCTTAGGCGACCCCCCAAAGGGGTCACGACCCACAGGTTGAGAACCGCTGTCCTAGAGGAAGCCTTAGCTGTCGGCAGTGCTGGGCTGTCCTGGGCACAGGGTGAGGGGTCTATCAATCTGGGCTGGCAACGCAGTGGGAAGGTGCTTGTCTGTACAATGGGGATGCAGCCTTTGGGGTGGGCATGCTCAGCAAGTGATGGTTTCTCCCCCATAGACACGAAGGGTGGGGAGGAGGAGGAGGTGGCCGTCTCAGAGAGACAGAAGCTGCCAGGCCGTTCCCGAGAGAGAGTGAGGGCAGCCGCACTCTGGCTGCAGACCAGCTGCCTGTCTCTGTGAGTCACCCTGGTCTGGGGACAGCCTGGGCAGTGGGGGCAGTGTGGGGAGGCAGGCACCCAGCTGAACCCACCTGCCCACAGGGCCCAGAGCGTGTACCGGCCGCTGCGCTGTTTCTTCCACGACATTCTGCATACTAAGTACCGTGCAGCCACTGATGTTTATGTCCTCATGTTTCTGGCTGATGTTGTCGACTTCATCATCATCATCTTTGGCTTCTGGGCCTTTGGGGTGAGCTGGGTCGGGACACCCCTAGAGAATACAGAGTCCAGCAGCTGCCATGCCCCCCAGGCTCTGGCTCCCCCTGACCCATTCTCTCCTGGCCACAGAAGCACTCGGCAGCCACAGACATCACATCCTCCCTGTCAGATGACCAGGTGCCTGAGGCCTTCCTGGTCATGCTGCTGATCCAGTTCAGCACCATGGTGGTCGACCGTGCCCTCTACCTGCGCAAGACGGTGCTGGGCAAGCTGGCCTTCCAAGTCGTCCTGGTGGTGGCCATCCACCTCTGGATGTTCTTCATCCTGCCCGCTGTCACCGAGAGGTGGGTGCTGCACCCTGAGGTGCTCAGCCTCCCTCCTGGGACACTGGCATTCCTTTGTGCAGGGCAGGTCTGGGGTCTCCAGGAGTCTGATTCTCAGGGGGGCTCTGACCTTCCTTTTCCACCCCAGGATGTTCAGCCAGAACGCAGTGGCCCAGCTGTGGTACTTCGTCAAGTGCATCTATTTTGCCCTGTCTGCCTACCAGATCCGCTGTGGCTACCCTACCCGTATCCTGGGTAACTTCCTCACCAAGAAGTACAATCACCTGAACCTCTTCCTCTTCCAAGGGTATGTACGGGGCTGCCTGGGGGTCAGGGAGCAGAGCGCACCAGCTGGGCCTGCTGCCCTTGGTGGACCACTGTAGGACCTGACAGGGACCCTGGCTGTGGGCAGGTTCCGGCTGGTGCCCTTCCTGGTGGAGTTACGGGCGGTGATGGACTGGGTGTGGACAGACACCACACTGTCCCTGTCCAACTGGATGTGTGTGGAGGACATCTACGCCAACATCTTCATCATCAAGTGCAGCCGAGAGACAGAGAAGGTACCTGGGGCTAGGGATGAGGCTCTCAGGGAACACGTGGACTGCCCCGCAAGAGCCAGATGCATGAGCATCTCTCTCGGGCCCCCAGACCATGCCGACACGCCTGAGGGATCCAGGACTCTGCCATGTCAGAGGCAGGCTGTTGGCAGAGCAGCAGCCACACAGGCTGGCAGGAGGGGAAGGGACAGGGACAGACCTATGTCCACAGGGTTTGTTTTTTTTTTTGAGACAGAGCCTCAAGCTGTCACCCTGGATAGAGTGCTGTGGCATCACAGCTCACAGCAACCTCCAGCCTCTGGGCTCAAGCGAGTCTCCTGCCTCTGCCTCCCAAGTAGCTGGGACTACAGGCGCCCGCCACAACGCCCGGCCATTTTTTGGTTGCAGCCGTCATTGTTGTTTGGCGGGCCCAGGCTGTATTCGAACCCACCAGCTCAGGTGTACGTGGCTGGCGCCTTAGCCCGTTGAGCCACAGGCACTGAGCCAACATTTATTTGTTGTATGTTTCCATGGATCAGAAATTTGGGCACAATTTCACTGGGTCCCCTGTTTAGAGTCTCACATGACTATAATGAAAGTTTTTACAAGCAGGAGGAAACGTGTGTCTTTCCTGAGCTGAGGTCCTATTCCACACTTAACATTGCTGCTGGCAGAGTTTATTTTTCCTCGTGGTTGTAGGACTAATATCTTACTTCATTGTTTCCTAGACGGCTGTCATCTCAAGATGATCTCTGCTTCTGAAAGCTGAATGAAGCTCTTCATATGCTCCTTTCCGTAGACCCTTTGCCAACATGACAGCTCAATCCCTGGAAGACACAGCTTGCAGCACTTCCTAACATGATTACGATATTTCTCTAATGACCTACGTATTCATGACTTATAAATACATATGTAGACATATAAATACACACTCTCTCTGTGTGTATAAATACATATTGTGTATGCACACACACATGTATACATATATCTAAATTAAAATACTCTTGATATCCAGTGTCAAAAATTCCATTACTTAACATGTGTTCACCTGCCTGGATGAAAATTAGGAAAGAGCAATTGCATATGTTAAACTAAGCCATATTCTTCCTCCAAAATTGCTTATTCTTTTCCATTTTCTATGATAATAAAAAACACTACCAGGGGATGCTTACATATGGTATTGCACTTCTTATTTCTAATATATAATTTATTTTTAAGTCATTTTGATTCAGATTTTAAATGTGTTTTATATTTATTCCTTTCATTATATCTGCACTGCTGCTGTCTCACTTTAGGACATCTGCCTTCCTCAACTAGACGATGACCGTTTTATATTCTCTCCGTTTCTAGGCCCGGCTTCTCTCCTCTGTTGAACAAATTGTTGCCAGAGCCATATTTGTAATACTCAGATAAGTCCATGTAAAATACAGGGAAAATCTAGTGACCTTGTGTGTGGTTGTCTGTACCTTCCTCGTCCCCTATGGATTTTATGTCTAAATCTATATAACTGCATGGTGTTCCCAAATCTTTCCAAGTTCAGACCTTAATAAGAAACTTATGATGCTCTCTAGAACTCTGTGTGTGTCTGTGGGTTTCTTTATTGGCATTATCATATTCATTCTAACAGAAAATTAGATTGCCTACTTAACAAATTTATATGTATTGTTCATGTCTCAGGACAATGCTATTTCTACATGAAGAATTTTCTAACTCTTTTAGTCAAAACCACATATACATTCTCTTAAACTGCCATGGAAGTTTTAGGAAATATACATCAGACAATTATTTTCTATATTTGAATTTTATTAAATTTACTTTTCTTAGCAATGCAAACTTTATGAGATAGGAATAATAAATTTTTAACTTCATTTTTTTAGTTATTTATTTTTAGAGACAAAGTCTCACTTTGTCACCCTTGGTAGAATGCTGTGGCGCTACAGCTCACAGCAACCTCCAGCTCCTGGGCTTAGGCGATTCTCTTGCCTCTGCCTCCTGAATAGCTGGGACCACAGATGCCTGCCACAATGCCTGGCTATTTTTTTGTTGCCATTTGGCCGGGGCCGGGTTTGACTTGCCACCCTTGGTATATGGGTCTGGCGCCCTACCCACTGAGCCACAGGCACCGCTCAAGAAATTTTTAACATTAAATCTCTGAACTCTTTTTTTTTTCCATGTTTCAGTTATTTTTAAGACTTGAAACATTATTTTCATAAAAATTACATCACTTTTTCAAAATTTTTCAATGGGGGGGGACAAGAAAATCAGCATATGGATTGAACACTGGATAGTATTATAATTTATTCTGTTATCGGTGATAACAGTATTGTGGTTATATAGCAGAAGATAGCTTTTCTAGTTTTTTTTTTCTTTCAAATGCAAGCTAAAGTATTTTGAAGTATTTACACCTTCAATTTACTTTAAAATAGACCAAGAAAATATATAAATGTATTTTCAGGTCCTATTTCAGGGTTTTTTTATTATTAAATCATAGTTGTGTACATTAATGCAATCATGGGCTACAATGTACTTTACCTCTTTCATGTTTACATGGATGGAGCTGGAACATATTCTTCTTAGCGAAGTATCTCAAGAATGGAAGAAAAAGTATCCAATGTACTCAGCCCCACTATGAAGCTAATTATAGCTTTCATATGAAGGCTATAACCTAATTATAGCACAAGAAGATGGGGAAAGGGGCAGGGGAGGGGAGAGCATGGGTGAAGGGAGAGTAATTGGTGGGGCCACACTTACAGTGCATCTTAGAAGGCTACAGGTGAAACTTACTAATTGCAGAATATAAATGTCTTCATACAATAACTACAAAAATGACATGAAGGCTATGTTAACCAGTTTGATGAAAATATTTCAGATTGTATATGAAACCAGCACATTGTATCCCATGATTGCATTAATGTACACAGGTATGATTTAAAAAAAAAAACAAAAAACAAAAAAACTTCAAATGTCTTCCCATCTCAGCAAAAGTAAAATAAAGCATAGGAAGTCCCACATAATCTTGTCTCCATCACCTCTTCCAACTTGTCTGCTATACTCTCTTCATGCTTTCTCTGTTCCAACAACGATGACCGCTTAGATCTTCCTGGAAGTCCCAGGGGTCTTCCCATCTGAAATTCTCTGCACTCCACTTAGGATGCTCTTTCTCTAAAAAGCTATATAACGATTTACTCCCATCAATCCTTCAAGACTTTGCTCAAATATCTCCCTTGCACTGAGTCTTATCTTTACAGTACTTTCCAGGTTATATGTTGTCATCTCATTTGCTGTTCAGGTATTGAAAGGATAGCAGAGGGGTGGCCAATATTAAAAAAAAAAAATTAAAAAGTGTCCCTGCCCTGCTGTCTTTTGTGGGGGAAAAACACCCACATTTATAGAGAATCTGCATTAATGCAGCCAGGGCTTTCTTTCTAAAGGTTAACTAAGGATGACACCTTAATGATCTGAAAGAAACATCATCCATCTAGTGTCTCTGTGGGCTGATACTTCTGAGCTTTCATCTATATAACAAGACCACCTTTGCTAGACAAGCCTCCTCCTTTCTGCCTCCCATAACCTCTCCTGTCACTAAACCCGCATTCACCACCGTAACCTATCTATGGACATGCTCTGAGCCCACATCTTTCTGTAACCTCAAGATGATAGACAAGCTTTTGTACTTCACTGGGGAGTTGTGTCTCCATTCAAATGATCCCCATGTGTGCTTGTTACATAAATGTGTATACATTTTTTATTCATATTCATCTATCTGGCTTATGTCAGTCATTTTTAGTGAGCAGAGGCTGAGAGATTTGGCCCCGTAGTTTGGAGCCTTCAACAGGATGATCAAAGTTTCTCTCTTCTGGAAGCTATTGGTTCAGGAAATTCAGAAACCTGATCAGCTGGCTGGCAAAAGGGTAAGAAATTTTTACCAGGCAGGCTTCTGGCCTCTCTCTGTCTTTCTGCAAATGTCAAGCAAACAGTAAAAATCACAGTCCCTGAACAATTTTGATTAATAAGAGAAAAATATTTGCATAACTCGCCTTGATGTAGTGACTCTTGTATAGGCATTGGTATTTCGTTTTATGAATAGTCTTATTGTTTGATGCCTTCTGTCCCCAAAATAGTCTTTTCCTTTGTCCGTCTTTCTGTGTTGTTCATAAGTAGGGATAGCAGATAAAGTTCCCTTTTATCTTGTTTTATGTCCTCGAGAGCATGATTTAAAACCAAGGGAGAGCATACTGTTAGTTTCCACCATCCAAGGGGTGTGATTTTCTAGTCACATAAGCTGATTAGCCTGAAAATGACTGGGAACTCACGCTTTTTACTTTTTTGTTCTGATTGTACCCAGCTCTTAGGCAGGTTTTTTATGAGAAGTCCCATCCACAGGGGTTTTGTCATTTCCACACTTATTGCCTGGTTAATGCTGAAAAAGTCCAGTCCTAGGAGGTCCAACCCCATGATGCAGAATAATCGGTTTGTGACTGGCATCACACACACATACACACACACACACAAATTTGTGTGTTACTAGAGGTAAAGACCACCCTTCACTATCTAAGGCAACAAACGGCTTTCAGTAATTTACCCTATTCCTGGGAGTAAATATTTTGGGAAAGGGATCATAGGGATTAATTCTTCTATACCCTAGAATTACATTCTAGACTTTACATGAAGACTTTGGATTGAGTCACTATTGGAACAGGCAACACTGGAGATTCCAATTGTCAATGGCCAGGGGATGGATCATTTAAACTGGACTCCTCAGTTAAAAACAATCACACACATTTTGGCGATTGCTTATTCTCAACATTTGATGGGAAGATAAATTTTTTTTTAAAGACACATAATAGTTTCATGGCTAGTCTTGACAATTCTCTTTACTAAATTGAAAATCAAAAATCTAACTTAAAATAAAAGTAAAAATCTTTGTAAGCTAAAACTGCTTTCTTTAGATTTCCACTTCTAAAAGTCTTTGCTTTTACCACCATGGCTTCGGTTTGCTTTCCAGGTAGGGAATCATTCCATTTTGGTCTGATATTTGTGTGACTTTTGACTTTTTTGGGACACTCATGCAACTCTTTGGAAATGCCATGTACGTTCTTGGTTAGGGATTATTGGGTTTACTTGGGAGATGACCTTTGGTAAAGAAATAGTTCAAAAGCCAAGAATATCAGCTGTTTTACCTGGGTAAAGCCTGATAATGAGAGATTTGAAATAATTAGTTTTGAAGAGCTCTGTAGTTAAAAGTCAGTTTAAATAAATTTAATTAAAATATATGCATAATATAATATGTAATACAGTAATAAATAAACTTAATTAAAATTTATATATATGGCATTTCCGATTTCTCTATATGGAACCTGTTTTTGAAATTTTTTCAGTGAAATAAAGTTTTTTTAACTGCTTTATCTCTCTATTTGCTTCCATTCTTAAAAATTGTTTTCCTATTTGCTTTTACTTCTCTTTACACTTCTTTCCTCTTTGCCACGTATAAAGACCTAGAAAAGACTTCTAATGACTTAGACTCCTTAAGGAACTCAGGAAATGACTTTGCTCACTCATTTTGGGTGTGGGGTAGCTTTCTTTTGGAGTTTCTAGAATCTTAGAAATGCTTCTCCAAGGTCTAAAACTCTGATCCTTTTTGTATTGCATTAACTTATCTTTTTGACTATTGGGAGGAACAGAAATTATACTACTTAAAAAAAAAAACAAAAAAAAACTTGGTCTTTGCATGTGAGATGGCTGGTGAGAACTACTGTGTTAGAGGTGGCTGACTGTAGTTGTTCACAGTAAATAGTTATTATTATAGGAAATACTCATCTCTCTCTGTGTATTTATGTGGTTCAAATATTCACAAAGAATTTCTTTGTGGCAAAGTCCACCATAAAGTGTTTGTGGCATATTTCCATGTCACATGGGTCCCTCTGTTGGGGAACCTCAGATTCACTGGACTCTTTGATTTTTAAAGGTCTAAATGCCCTATCTTACTGTGACTGCTTTCTACATATTTTAATTATTAAGCTCTAAAAATTCAATGGCTTGGGCAATATCAGAGAGATAACCTTTAACTTGTTCCATTATTCCATTTACAAAGACGTAGTTTGAATCCAACTATCTTTTTAACTAGTGAGTTTTATTAGCCATATCATTAAAATTCTAAAATCAAAATTATAAAGCCTTTGTGTTTATGTGTATCTTTATGTGCATAGTTGTATTTGTCTATATTTACATGGCTGTCAAACTCTTTTACAAATAAATGACTTGTCATAAATTAAGAAAAATAAGCCCAAATACATTTTAAGTTCATGTAACTTTAGAAATCTTTGGCAAATAGAGATAGTTTTTAAATTATTTGGTAAAATATTTTGCCTGGATTAATTGTTCAGACAAGCTTATGCATCACTATTAGTTTTCTTATAGTTTTTTTTGTTTGTTTGTTTGAGACCAGATTTTGCTCTGTTGCTCGAACTACACTAAAGCGTCATCGTTATAGCTCACTGCAACCTCAAATTCCCTGGCTCAAGTGATCTGCCTGACTCATATTCCTAAGCTGGAACCAGAGGCACATGCCATGATGCCTAGCTATTTTTATTTTATTTTATTGTTTTATTTTATTTTATATTTTATTTTATTTTTATGTGGAAATAGGGTCTGCTGTGTTGCCTAGGCTGGTTACAAACTCCTGGCCTCAAGCCATCCTTCTGTCTTGGTGTCCTGGAATGTTAAAATTGAATGTGTGAGTTCTGTGAGCCTATCCTTTGGATATGAGCCTTTAGATTCTGAAATCTAGACTAGTTACAATGGAGAGACCTTAAGACAATGTATGGCCCATTCCCTATTGCCCAGCTGTGACTCTTGGCTATTGGAGTGATATTCTATTCTCCAGGAATTACCGCCATAGCTCTTTCAACTGTCCTGGGCTCTACCTCTGGTATATAATTGAAATTGCTTGCTTCCTAGGTTTTTCACTAACAATAAGGGTTACTAAGGGTTAATATTATAATTAATATATGTAACTGAAGACACTGGTTATTTTACCAAAGTTGTGACCTAAATGATATAATTTCAGAAATGACCAGATTGCTGTGAGAAATTGAGGCTGAATTTACAGAGTCAGAGCATAACAGTCCTTAAAAATACTGAGCTAATACTTTTGCTATGTAGTTTCTTTGCAAACTTCTTGTTCTATAGTAAAGAACACCACTTTCTGATGAGTCCAGTAACCCCAAGTTATTTGGGAACCTTGAGAAAAGAGAAATCCAATTCATACTGACATCCACACAACAGATAAAATCTTGGCTTGACTAGCCTTGAGAGACTTTTGAATCCAATTCTGAGATCTCTTATGCAAAAAGTTCCAGCAAAGCCAACTGAAAATAGTTTACATGGCCAATGACTATTCTTGCTGAACTGTATGCAAATAATAAGACCAAGAATAATAACACTAAATCTTATTTTGCAAATAAGTTGTTCCTAACATGATTTGTCTTTGGTACAAATGGAGAACTAATGAGAGAAAAACTGTGTTTGAAAGAAAAACAATAGTATACCTATTATTAGAGTCTAGCCTTGCCCATTATTTTTGAAGTCTTGTCTACAATTTGAACTGAGTTCTGAATTTTTTCCTGACTATAAGCCTACCAAGTAATGCTCCCATATTTTTCTTCTACTTTTATGACTTGGAATTAGTAGAAATGAGAATGGTGCTTTTCTTAAATCCCTGAAAACTGAATCTAGACAACATAAACACTTTGAAAGATAAACAAAAGTAACATATATATAAACAGTCTCATGCCTACTGATGTCTAGACTTCACTTGAACACGTGACTCAAACTCTAATCTGAAAGTATCTGTCAGATTGCCACTGCAATCCAAAAATGCTTCAGAGGCTTTAAAAAAAAACCTAGTTTATAGATTGCTCTAGACACCATTATTTTTTTCTGTTTCCATAGAAATAAATGCCTCTTAAGACTCAGAGATGAGTTTTTCTATTTCATATATGGGACCCTAGCCCTTCTGCAATGCCAACTCCTAGACTGGGACATAGATGGTAAATGCTGAGCTGATCTTGTGCCAGGACTAAGAGACTAAATAAAGAAATGAGGCTATTACTAAAATTGGCTCTTTTCTGTTTTCCTAATTTGTTTTTCCACTCCTTTGTCTATCTACATGTATTTAACAATTTCTAAATAAAATCTCTCCAAAGATAATAGGGTGGATTTTTTACAGGAAACTTCTTTAAGTTTCAATGTAGAGAATGAAGGAAGTCAAAATATTTTTACCCCGAATATATTTATTCGACATATTGTGGGATCGCTGCCAGAGGGACGGTAAAAGAGTTGCCCTGCAAAACTGCCTTCTGTAGAAAAAAATGTATGTCTACAGAGAATCTACATTAATTCAACCAGGACTTCCCTCGGAAGTTAACAGGTATGACACATTAAAGACCTGAGAGAAACAGATACTTACATCTATTTTCTCTTCTGAACTTTCATGTACCTAACAAGACCACTTTTGCAAGCCATGACTCTTCTTTTCCCATCTCCCTTAACCTGTCTTGTCACTAAAACCTGATTTACCACCATAACCTGTTTTGGTCATGCTTTAAGCTAACTTTCTTTCTGTAACCCCAAGATGATATATGGGCTTCTGGACCTTTGCATCTTCATTCGGGAGGCTCCTTGCATGTGTGCTCAGTAAATGTGCATACCTTCCTTTCTTATTAAATCAATCTGCTACGTCGGTGATTTTCAGTGACTTTAAGGGGGCCAGGGCCTTGGCTCCTGCATGATCTTGGTGGGACTAAGGAAAAAAGAAGCACTACAATTTAAAGATTTATTTTTCCTGTTGCTTCTGGATTAGATTTTACCAATAATGATAACTCACACAAGACATCAAAACAAAAAGAGATGATGGCAAGAGTCATTTGCATCCAAAAGCATGAGGTCACTCTTTAATGGTTTTAAAAAGAGAATATTGGTCAGTAAAAGTCATTTTTTAGACAAGTGATATTTAAATAGTTTATCATAAAACAGGGTTTATAACAATAGAATCTAAAGAATTCATTTCAGGAAAAAAGGAAAAAAAAATCTCAGGAAAGACTGAATGGAAAGAAGAAAAAGTGAATAAAAAAATAAACACAAATATTGGTATAAATAGGATAATTATAAAATTCACTTATTAAATCAAAAAATCGCAGCAATTTGAGAAAATTAAAACATAAACCATATATTAGGAGAAAAGATTTTCAAAACAAATATCTGTAGAATATATACAAAGAAAAGTGAAAATTCCAATATATTAAAAACAAGCAAGTCAGTTAGAAAATGGGCAAATGACCTAAACAGACACCTCATGGAAGAAGATATACAGATAAAAATTAGTATATGAAAAAAGGTTCAACAGTATTTATCATCAAGAAAACTCAAATTAAAACAAGTAAAGAATCTCTACAATCCAGTTAACATGGCTGAATCCTAAACCTTCATAACAACAAACACCAGTGAACACAGGAACAAGAAATTTGATTTCTTTTTAGTGAGAATGAAAAATGTTGTAGTCATTTTGGAAGACAATTTGGCAGTTTCTTACCAATCCAATCATACTTTTCCCATTAAGTCCAGCAACTGTACTTTTGGGTACTTACCCAAAGGTACTAAGATGTCCTTCACTAGGTGAATGGATAAATCAATACCAGTGTGTTCATAATACAAGGGAATATTACTCTGCAATAAAAAATGGCAAAGAAAGGACTCAACTACAACTCAGACTTTACCTTACAAATGCAAACAATGTAACCTGATCATATTAGTCCAAAAGAAAAAAAGGAATAAATTCCTAAAGACATGTTGCAAAGTGAAAAATGTCAGTCTAGAATTCCCACTTACTGAATAATTTCAACCATACAACATTCTGTAAAAGGTACAACTATGGACACAATAAAAAGATTAGCAGGGAGAGTAATTGGTGGGACCACACCTAGGATGCATCTTACAAGGGTACATGTGAAATTTACTAAGTGTAGAATATAAATGTCTTAACACAATAACTAAGAAAATGCTGTGAAGGCTTTGTTAACCAGTTTGATGAAAATATTTTAAATTATATATAAAACCAGCACAGAATACCCCATGATTTCATTAACGTACACAGCTATTATTTAATAAAAAAAAAAATTAGAAAAAAGGTTATCACTTGCTAAGTGTTTGTTTAGGAAGGGGGAGGGAAAAATCAATAGTTGGAACGCACAGAAGTTTTAGGACACTGAAATAGCTCTGTGCAATGCAGTGATGGTGGGTACATGTCAAAGCTCATAGAATGCACAACCCAGAGCGAACTCTGATGTAAATTACTGACTTTAGTTAATAATAATCTACCAATTTGGGCTCATCAATTTTAACAAACATACTACACTAATAATGCAAGTTGTTAAAAACAGGATAAATGAATGGCTCATGAGGAGGTATGTGGGGATTCTCTGTACTTACTGCCCGATGTTTCTGCAAACTTAAAACTGCTAAATGAAAATAAAGTCTATACAGAATCAATGCATTACATGCTCACTTATGACAAAAAGTCATATCTACACATTTAGAAAGGATGCTTTATTACTAAAAGAAGGCACCACAACCTGGAGGCAGGGAGGGGAGCTTGCAGTTGAACCCATAAGGTGAGCACTTGGAGAGATAGAGAAAGATTCAGAAATTTACTCTGAATGGGACTGGGGGTGGCATATTTATTTAGAAGGTTATAGGATTCGTCATGAATATTTATGGGAGGAGAAACACGCAAATGTGCAATTGAGGCTTCATGCACATTTCTGGGATCTGTGTTCAGAAAAGAGCAACTTTAGCATAACTTAAAGGTGGTGTTTCAGTCCTTTGATAGCAAAAGGGGAAGCAGAGGACAGGAGACCCTCTCTGCGTCTCCCTCCTCAATTATCTGAGTGGTCATGTCATGTCATGGTCAGTACGCTGGCATAAAAAAGACGCGCAGGTCAGTTATTGTACCAAAACTGCAGAAAGGGAGGCAGCATCAGGTGGTCAATTGAAATCAGAGGTGGAGCAAATTTTCCCGATGGTGGTTAACAAGAGCACAAGCAAACGAGGACAGCGTGCCTTCCCATCTCGTCACAGGCAGGATTTTAGTTTTAAGGTTTCTCTGGGGTCCCTTTACTAGGAGAGGATTGTATTCAGTTGGTTGAAGGACTAGGGATTTTATTTTTATTTCTCACTTATATTGTGGAGAAATATACATATAATACATATTCTCTCCTTGTATACTCTATATACACATAGAAAATTTATGCATATAAGACTATTAAAGATGAATGTTGTAACGATGTAATAATAGGTACTTTGGTGTTCAGGATGCATTTTCAAGTGATAGCATCATGAGTGGTTTTAAAAACTGCTATCCAATATCTCCAAAGGAGAAAAACATGCTGTACTGTGCAAAACTGTTTCGTTATTCAAAAGGTATAATTCATATAATGGTGAAGGTACTGGTGGGAAAGAAAATTCAGAGACTGTAAAAGAAATGTTTTAACAAATTGTAGTTAATGAGTAGAAGTAGCATGACTATAGATGAATGTCCATGATTTATGCTTTTATGAGTATATCACAATAATTGAATCCATACAAAAGTATAGCCCTGATATATTGAAAAGAAATAATTTAGTTATTAGAAATGATATTTTTATACTCACACATATAGATAAAATAATACATGTAGAAATTTCAAAAAGATCAGAGAATGTCATGTGGCAGTTGGACAGAAAATCAATGAGCAAACTTTAATTCCATGACACAATAGAAAATGTAAGTTTTAAAAAAAGACAATTTAAACAGTACCAGAGAATATAAAGTACCCAAGAATATGTCATAAATGTCTCTCAGACATCTTTCGTGAAAACCAAAAAGATTATTAGTCCATAGTAAGATATCATTAATGGGAGAGTCATATTAGATTGATGAATATGAGTGTTAAATATAATAATAGTGTCATTTTTTTCTTAATTGACCTATACTTTCAATGAAATTCCAAATAATGTTCTTTATGATTTTGTCATGGTTTTTTCTTTAAGTTGATTTTCACATTTATTTTGAAGAGTTAAATCTTTCTATTTCTTGACGTAATTAAATAGTTTATATCTTATAAATCTTCCTGCTGAGAACAGTTAGAAATAAAAAATAGATAAAATCCGAATGAATGTTTATCTACTGGCATCAGAAAACCATATCATCGAAGACTTGGGAGACAAAAATCCTGGAGAGAGGTGGTGAATGTTGATCTGTACATTTTTTTTTTATTAAATCATCTCTGTGTACATTAATGCAATTATGGGGTACAATGTGCTGGTTTTATATACCATTTGGAATATTTTCATCAGACTGGTTAACATAGCCTTCACCGCATTTCTTAGTTATTGTGTTAAGACATTTGTACTCTACACTTAGTAAATTTAACATGTACCCTTGTAAAATGCACCATAGTTGTGTTCCCAGCAATTACCCTCCCTCCACTCATCCTCCCCCCTCGGGAGAGGAGGGAAGATCTGTACATTTTTAAAAATAGTTTTCTCCCCAAGATTTGCCAATTTTAAGTACCAGCTAAAAGAAGAGATATCACAAGATAATACCATGGAATTACAATTACATTCATCTCAGAATACTATAAATGTCTCCATACACATAAACTTGAAAATGTTGAGGATATGAACTAATTCTTGGAAAGAGATAAGCTTCCTAGGTTCAATCAGGAAGAAAGGCACTCCAGAACAGTAAAAAAGAAACAAAACTGAAGCAGCAAGGAAAAATCTTTCAAAAAAAAAAAGTCCAGGACCATAGGGTTTCACAGCTGAAACGCCCCGGCCTAAATCTACTAAAACAAGTGTTTTGATAGTTGAAAAGTCTTGGACCCTGCTTTTTTTTTTATTAAGTAAAATTTAAAGAATGTGTAGATGTTACCAAACCAGTTGTTTAACTTTTTATTATCAACATATGCTTTAGTATTACACATACAAAAATATTTAATGTTTTTCATGCAAACTGCTACCTAAAATATAACAAATCTAAATATCATTAAAATATCATTAAAAATATCATTATAATATTTATTTAGTATATAATATTTCTGTGGTTTTCAGCAAAATGACTTTCTATGCTCAGTTCTTATTAATTTTGCCACTTTTCCTTTAAAGTACACAAATTAGCTTTGTTTTTTAGTAATCCTCTTGTTTATACCTACTACTGGTCTGTATAAAATGATGCTGTTATGTACGTGTTAGAAAAACAAAATAAACTACATTATGTGTTATGATATTAACACACATTGTAACTTGTTCTCCTAAATGGTTAATCTAAGATCTTTTAATGCAGACACTATCATGATTGTTAGTTTTATAGTTGGTGACATCCTGTTTGTAAACATTCCTTTTTTTCTATAACCAGCCAATTTTGTTTAAATTGATCATTTATTTGAAAGCAACCAACATTTTAGTAGATTTCATAAAAGACCTTTAAAATAGTGCATAATTCAAAGTACTCTAATCATTTGTCTTCATTTCAGGTAAGATTTCCCTAGAAATTTCTTAAAATGTAAAATCTGTGGCACTTTTCTATACCAGAAGCTAGATTTTATACAATTTATCTCTCTCTGTCCATCTTTTTTAATCCTATCCTGGGCACCTGTAATCAATTACAAATCAGAAATTCTATTATTTCAAAAGAAAATGACTCTTTCAGTGTTCCAACAGAAATATATCTCATTAGGTTTACGTAAAGCTGAAAAATCATCATTTTTTGAAATAGTGACAATGAAAAGTTTTAAATTAAAGACACAGGTAAGATAGCTCATTTGTGTATTTTTGGCATGAGGTTTAAAAACTGAATACCCATCATTTTAATGTGATATGTAAGTTTTCTAACATATTTGGCTTGGGAAAACACTGGCTAATTTGCCCCAATTTTATTAATAGGAATATTTTTCTTATGTGTCTAAAATCGTTGTTGTTAAGTATAACTTCATTTTGTCCTAAAATAGTGACTTACATCATAAAATCTTTTAAGCTTGAGCACAGAATATGTATCAGAGCAGTCAGAAAACCCAGAAATACTCAACTGTAACTTAGACAGTAGAAACATTTTGGGGGGAGTAATGTTTCAGAATGAAAGAATGCATCTCTCATATTTCTTCCCCCATTTAATTCTTTAAACTGCAGTGCTACTGAAAATTAGATTGATTTTGTCCTCAATGCAATGTATATTGTAAAAGCATGATAGACTTCAACTTTTCAAACTTCTCTGTTAGTGCGCTAAAACAGAATTAATACTTACTTTGTTAGAATGTTTTAAGATTTATTTAGGTTAAATAAACAGTATTAATTTGACATTAATACCTCTGGATCTCACATGGATTACAGAGGTGTGGATTGAATTTACTATGTACCAATGCAGTAAGATTCACATAAAGTGGATCACTACACTGTCCAATGAATTTACTTTAAATTGCAGATGCATTCTACAAATATTAGTTTACTAGTTATCCAAAGCTATGTCATTTGTTTAGTTTATATATTCATATATTGATAATATTGCATGCATCTTAAATACACTACCAGAAGTGAAGAGATTCAAAGAGTCAGGATATTTTTACTCTAGCTACTGAAATCTAATAACTAATTTGTTTTCCTCCTTTAGTTATTTTTCTCATGTGGGCAGAGTTTTAGTCATTTGAAAACAAAGCATCTAAACAAATTTTGGTGAAGAAATAATTAAGCAGAAAATACAGACACCATTTTTGCATTTATTACCATCTGGAAAAGGATCAAAAGGCTAGTCCCAGAACATGGGATTTGAAATTGTGATAGAGTCAATCCATTGAAATGTCCTTTTACATATATTTTCACAATTTTATAAGCAAAATCTAAAAGATTTTAATATATTAATTGAATGTCTTAGTTAAAAATGGTTATGCATCAGTAGAGCTAGGATCCAGGAAAGTAAAAATTTCAAGGTGAGAGTCTCCATTCTGTACATTAAATTCCATCCAGATATGCTAATCATGTAAGTGAAATGAATTATCTTTGGTTTCTTTTGATTAATACGACAGTACATTTCTTTGAATAATAAAAGCTATCCATTTCCAGTCCCTAAGCATGCATGGCTGTATCTGTGATTTCTGCTCTGAACCTTGAGAAGACGTAACATTAATTCAATACTAGAGCAAAATTTATGCAAATATATTCCTTTGCTTAGCTTTTCAATTTTGTAGATTCTATTGAGTCATGTTATTAAATGCAACATTTTAGATTTATTTAGGTCTTCTCCTTTAATTTAGTAGCATTTTCATTTTCTTTATTTTTCTGAGTTACAATCTTTACAAATGTATGACTTATCAGGAGAAAGGAGAATCCCTTATTTGCCTGCCAGGCTTTTTATTAAATGATCTGCATTGTAACAATCAACAAAATAAGTTCAACCGAGGTGTCCTTTAAGGAAATTAAAAATGATCTTATTCCCATTTTATTTTTTTCTAATCCCAATTCAGTGATTACTAGGAAGATACTACAGGAAAGGAATGACTTAATATCCCACAGTTATTTGTCAATGTTAAAAACAATGAACCACACATCCTGGCTTAGAATCCCTATGGAAGGGAAAAGTGACTTTTTAATTTATGGAGACATAATTTTTAAAAAAGAAATAGTGTCTGAGAAGCTAGATCTGTGAAACTTACGATCTTTCTAAAATTATTTGCAAAACTGGGAATAAATCACTTAGACTCAGCTCCTCTACTTGTGAATCTGTGACATTCATCTGATTATTAACAGAGCCAACGTAATTAAAACATAATAACTAAAAGTCTGCATGAACATGATGCCATCATAAGTTTTCCTATGTTTTTATTTCTTATGTATTCTTGTCACTTATTATTTTTCTTTCAATTGTATCTCAAAAAAATAAACTATATTTCTTAATGTCACCATTACCGTAAATAAAGAACAAGGTTAATTTTCATAAATAGCACATAGCAAAATAAATAAACAGATAAACACTTTGAAAATGAACCAATACTAAAAATCTCAGCTAAATATAATGCCAGCTGAAGATTTTGAGCCTGAGACTTTACCTTTGTTAAAAAAGGGAGAGATTATTAAAAATAAGTAAATAAAAGCAGTATTAAACAGAAAGTTTCTTTTTGATTTGGTAAGAAAGCCAGAAAGAGAAATGAAAAGGTGTTTCTTTCTGTGTGATTCAATGTTATTTAAGTTTAAGACCACAGACCACTTAATTATCTCCTATAACAATGATTTAATGGGTGCCATATCTTGTGAAACTTTTAAATGCTAAACAAAATTTTTAATGCAGTACACATCAAATCCATCACCATAAGTATGATGCAAAGCTAAGATGTAAATTTTACTAAATTAAAAATCATCACCAGTCCAATTAAATAGAGCATATTCATATTGTGGGGGTCTATTTCTAACATAATTCACTTTTATTTTAGAACATTTCTATTTAATTTCATAGGCCAGTAACAGAGTGCCTCTGTCAAGTATCTACCTGGTAAACTAAAATGAGGACCAGAAGTACAAAGGCACTTGGAGGAATTTAACCGTTAGGAAATAGCATATAATTCATAGGAATGACAGACTTTCTAAAATATAGAGAAATATTGCACTTTCATTAAGCCTATCAAGTTTTATTTCAATTTTCTCATTATTCGGTTCTAAAATTTTCTTTTGATCAGACTTTATTCATTTTATTTCTTTGCCGAAAATTCTTATTTCTTTGCTGAGACTTTCTGATTTTTTTTTTCATTTGCTTGAAAAAAACTTTCAGTTGTGCACTGGAACTTTTTTGTCATGGCTTCTTTAAAATCACTAACAGATAATTCTAATATTTGTGTCATCTTGCAGCTGACTTCTATTATCTTTTTTTTTTTTTCATTTACATTCAGATCTTACTGATTCTTGGGAAAAGGAGTGATTCTTGTTCAAATCCTGAGCATTTTGTAGTATATTATGAGACAGGTTCTTTTTTAACTTGTTTCAAAGCAAAATTTCACCAAAGGTAAAAAGGCAAGTAACACTTCAAGGATACAGACATACAGAGAAGAAAACAGAACTTGGTCTGAGCTCAAATCTTGTGCAATGATCAGTTACAGAGTCTTCAATAGCTGTGGGTAAGATCATCTGTGTTTGCTAAGTGTTCTTATCCACTGGCAAAGTAGACTTTGCATTATCTTCAGGACAGGAAATAGTTTGACAACTAGGAGCAAGGTGCCCCCCAGGCAACTGATTTAGTTGCAAATCCTCCCACACAGACTGGGAGAAGATAGGGATGATAACTTTTCCACTGACTACATTTCAGATTAAGGAAGGCTCCCAGAGTCTCTCTTTAGAAAGAGAGTCCTCCAATGTAAAACTACCAAGAGGAAAAAAAAAAAAAAAACAGAAAACAAAGGAAGAAACAAACCTTAATCTCGAAGGGCCAGAGAAGAATTTGCTAGTTTCTCCAGTAAATACTCTAAGGAAAGGTCAGTCATGAGCCTAGAGGTAAGACCAAAAGCTTGTCGTAGATTTGGTCAAGCTGAGGGATATATTAAGGGCATGTGGGTCACTGGCTTGTTGTGACACCACTTCAGCAGGGAAGGGGGGATGGCGCCACTTCATTATTACCAGGTAGAAATAGAAGTCCGCGTTTTCCACTCAGCCTCCCATGACACTCAAGAGAAAAGGTGGGGAGAGCTCTTGGCTTTCCTTAGGCAGGAATAAGAGTTTCATTTGCACACGTGGCCTCTGCCAACAAAGTGATAGGAATTGCCTCATTCCTGCTGGGTAGAGATAAACATGTTGACTCTCCACTAGACATTTTCTAACACATAGTAGGGAAGAGGAAGAACTGTGGTACTGCTCAGCAGAACTAAGAGTCCAGACTCCCCATTTGGATTTCCCTGACTCCAACCTAATTGGGAAGTGGGGCACCTACTTATAGCCTGGCAAGGGTACAAGTCTAGACTGCCACACATCCTGTCTGCCATGGTGAAGTGAGATCATAGCTTCTCCTGTGCAGTTGGTCTGAAGTTGAGGAATTAACTTCTGAAAACTTTTGTTCTTCTTAGCCTTTTCATTTTCTTGGTCTTTGACTAAAGAATAAGATTTGTGTAGTATATCATTTTTTATGTGTCCACTAGTCTTTCTAAGTGGTCAGCTTCCTTGACTCCAGGATTGTATTAGATGAGGCAAAAGAAGAGCTAAGGCAATCATTACCGCCATCTTGTTCTTTGGTTCTTGAAGGTCTTAGCTGGGATTCCTCCTTCTTCACCTTTCAGATTCTTCTCTTCTACCTCCTCCTCTTTCTCCTTTTCCTTTCATTTCTTTTTTCTTATTTACTTTTAAAATTTCAAATTAATGTAAGGGTACATATGATTTGGTTACATTATTTGCAGTTGTTAATATCAATCCAAGTTGTATCTTCACCCAGAGGAATGCCACAGACCCTTACTTTGTACCCTTTAGGGGAGAGCTCACTGAGCCCCTTCACAGTCATAAAAGAAGAGGGAGACTTTATATCTTTAGTATTTACCTGGATAGAGTTGAGGAACATTCTCTTTAAGATAGTATCTCAGGAATGGAAAAACAGCCATCGCATGTACTCAATACTCATTTGAATCCTCCTTTTTTTTTTTTAAATTTAATTCCCAGGGCCTTTCACAGTGCTAAAACTAAGAACTACTTTGTGGGAGGAATGGGGTAAACTATGGCTACCTTGTGTTTCTTGAAGCAAAAATTTATACAATCATCATGTAAATGATTTTGTTTTAAAATAGATCATTCCTTTTACCTTGAACTGAAAGTTTTGGTTTTGATGGACAAACTACTTCTTTTCAGTGACTTAAATTATATTGCTGCTGCTAGTGATTCAAACTTTCCACATTTTTTCATGAATGTCAAATATTGTTCTTCAATACATATATCAAAAAATCCTTTCATATGCTCTCAATTGTATGTGAAAAACTTTAAGCTTGACAAAACAGGTAACCTTTATAACATAGTATGTAAGTTGTTTAAATTCAATGTGTCACTTACTGAATCTTTAATATTCGTCAAGTTATTTTATTGCATCAAACTTCTATCCTTATACATAAAACTGAATGAAATTAGACTTATAATTTGTTGATAATATTAAATGATTAGTGCATGTAAACTTATTACATTGATTAGCATATTACATTGGTATTTACCAAATAAACTAGTATTACCATATATGCATATTTATTAAGGTATTCCCTTGCAGATATGTATCTATGGTAATATGAGTTTATTTATCTTTTCTTTTTTGAGACAGAGTCTCAGTTGCTAGCCCAGGCTAGAGTAGCACAGTGTCAACCTAGCTCATGGCAATCTTAAAATCCTGGGTTCAAGTGGTCCTCCTGCCTTAGCCTCTTGTGTAACTGGGACTACAGATGCCTGCCACAATGCCTAGGTAATTTTTTCTATTTTTAGTAGAGATGAGGTCTTGCTCTTGCTCAGTTTGGTCTCAAACTCCTGAGCTCAAGGGATCCTCCCTTCTCAGCCTCCCAGAGTGGTAAGATTACAATGTGAGCCAATGCGCCTAGCTGTAATATAGTTATTGTTATATAAATTGCCTTGTTCTTTTCTTTGTGCATGTCCATATACAGTAAAACATCTGTAAGTTGACCACTTAAGGGACTACAACAAACTGGTCAACATACAGAGGTGGTCAACATAAAAGGAACTAGGCCCATTGTGTTGATATGTACACGTGGTGCATGTCCAGTCTTTGAAAATTGGGGCAATTTAAGGAAGTGGTCAATGTAGGGAGGCGGTCAACTATGGACGTTCTTCTGTTTTTGAGTTGGCAAATTGAACTAGAAATAAGTAGGTAAATTTTGGGAAGGTTCAAGTATATGTGTATAATATGGTCAGCAGTTTTAATTTCAGATGTAATGAACTAAAAAGCTTTGGATTCTGGAAGTAAATTAAGGAACGGAGAGAGCTTCTCTCTCCCCACTTGAATTCTCTCCCTCTACCAGGAGCTTTAGTGTTTTCTGTATTCTTTTCTGTAAATCAATTCCGTCTTACCACTGAGGGGTGGGGGTGGGGGAAATAATGTAATGAAGAATAATAAAATACATGTATTTAAAGAAACTAAAAAAAAAAAAAGAAAAGAAATTTATAACATGAGCAGGACAATTTCAAGAAAAAATCAGTCTCAGATAAAAAAAAAAATAAGAAACTCCATGAATTGGATGGGTATCAGTAACTTTGACAAACCAATAAAAATGAAAGAAAGTGTGGATGCTGCCCATACAAATGAAAGTACCAAATTCATTCATTTTCTTGCTGACATTTTTATGTTTGCAGATATAGTCTCTTCTAATAAATCTGCATGCTTTATTTTATTTTATTTTATTTTATTTTATTTTATTTTTGAAACAGAGATTCACTACGTTGCCCTCGGTAGAGTGCTGTGGTGTCAGAGCTCACAGAACCTCAAACTCTTGGGCTTAAGTGATTCCCTAGCTTCAGCCTCCCAAGTAGATGGAACTATAATGCCCACCACAATGCTCAGCC
Source organism: Perodicticus potto (assembly GCA_963574655.1). Lineage (NCBI taxonomy): Eukaryota > Metazoa > Chordata > Mammalia > Primates > Lorisidae > Perodicticus > Perodicticus potto. Next base: position 1,138 of record CAUYRH010089464.1, on the reverse strand, counting down.
ATTTTGTTTTTGTAGTTGTCATTGTTTTTTAGCAGGCCAGGGCAGGGTTCAAACCAACTAGGCCCTGTGTATGTGGCCAGAGCCCTAACCAGAGATATGGGCACCAAGACATAGTTTTTATTTTTTAAATTTGTACACGTATATTTTATATATTTATCCAGTGTCATAGCCTCCTGTGGGTCCCAAAATCCATGGATGCTCAAGTCCCTAATATAAAAGGAAGTAGTATTTGTGCATAACCTAAGAACATTCTTCCATATACATTAAATCATTTCTAGATTACTAGTATACCTAATGCAATGTAAAAGGTATGTAAATAGTTGTGCTGTATTGTTTAGGGGATAGTAACAAGGAAAAAAGTCTGTACATGTTCAATACGGATGAAACTTTTTTCAATATTTTTGATCCACAGTTGATTAATCCACAAATGTGGAACTCACAGATACGAAAGACAACTGTGTGTGGATATACATGTAGGCAGTATCTGAGCTACAAACACCCCACTTATGTGCAACTTGAACATAAAAGCAGAAGCTATTACAATAAGTCCCTGAGTTATAAATGTCCAACTGACATACAACTTGTACTTAGGAACATAGGCTATTACAGGTTATAAACTTGTTCCAATGTATACACCTATTCAATTTAAAAATAAGCCTACAGAACCTATCTCATTTGTAACCTGGGGACTGCATGTATATGCATATATTTGTGTATACTCTACATATATATTCCATATATCTTGTATATATAAGCAGTGAAGATGTAAACTGGGGTTGGGAATAACTTGTAACACTAAAAGTTTTATTATTTTGGAGATATTTTTATCCACCTGATTAATGTAACATTCATGATATTTTCTCATTTACTATGTGAAAACAATTTTGATCCGTATTTAGAAGATTGTATGGGAAGCCCGCACACTGTACTCCAAGCCTGAATCATTGTACACAGTTATGACTCAATAAAAAATAATTAAAAAAAATAATAAAAAAAATAAAAAATTAAAAGAAAAATATATATTTATAATAGCATTAAAATGAGCTATGCTTCTATAACTTACTTTTAATGGTTTATTAAATACTTCAGAGAAGACATATAACAAAATATGCATTGCTCTTCTTCTGTGTATATTATT
>CAUYRH010089462.1:0-17691 GCA_963574655.1 Perodicticus potto | reverse complement strand
ATTGTGTCTTGCCTTCAAGAGGTGTGTCATACACTGTGACCCCCCATCCTGTTCCTCTTCCCCTCTCCCTGATCCCTCATTCCCCTACCCCCACCTTGTATTAGCTCATCTACTGCCTTCATATTAGAATTGAGTACATTGGATTCTTGCTTCTCCATTCTTGTGATGCTTTACTAAGAATGTGTTCCACCTCCATCCAGGTTAATACAAAAGATGTAAAGTCTCCATCTTTTTAAATGGCTGAATAGTATGCCATTGTATGCATATACCATGGCCTGTTAATTCATTCCTGGGTTGGTGGGCATTTAAGCTGTTTCCACATTTTGGCAATTATAAATTGAGCTGCAATAAGCAGTATAGTGCAGAGGTCCTTATGATAAATGGAATTTTTCTTCTGGGTAGATGCCTAGTGATGGGATTGAAGGATCAAATGGGAGATCTAATTTGAGATCTTTGAGGGTTTTCCATACTTCCTTCCAAAAAGGTTGTATTGGTTTACAGTCCCACCAGCAATGTAAAAGTGTTCCCTTCTCTTCACATCCATGCCAGCATCTGCAGCTTTGAGATTTTGTGATGTGGGCTATTCTCACTGGGGTTAGGTGATACTTCAGGGTAGTATTGATTTGCATTTCTCTGATGATTAGGGGCAATGAGCATTTTTTCATATGTTTGTTAGCCATTCGTCTGTCTTCTTTAGAGAAGGTTCTATCCAGGTCTCTTGCCCAGTGATTTATGGGATTGTTGGGTCTTTTTTTGTTGATTAATTTGAGTTCTTTATAGATCCTAGTTATCAAATTTTTGTCTGATTTATAATGTGCAAATATCTTTTACTATTCTGAAGGTTGTCTGTTTTTTCTGGCTGTTGTTTCCATAGTTTTATAAAAGCTTTTCAGTTTAATTAAGTCCCATTTGTTTATTTTTGTTGTTGTTGCAATTGCCACAGAAATCTTCTTCATAAAATCTTTCCCCAGGCCAATATCTTCAATAGTTTTTCCCACACTTTCTTTGAGGATTTTTATTATTTCATGCTTTAGATTTAAATCTTTTATCCATCTTGAATCAATTTGTTTTTTTTTTTGAGACAGAGTCTTACTTTCACCCTTGGTAGAGTGCTGTGGCTTCACAGCTCACAGCAACCTCCAGCTCTTGGGCTTAGGCGATTCTCTTGCCTCAGCCTCCTGAGTAGTTGGGACTACAGGCACCCACCACAACGCCTGGCTATTTTTTTGTTGCAGTTTGGCCGGGGATGGGTTTGAACCACCACCCTCGGTATATGGGGCTGGTGCCCTACTCACTGAGCCACAGGCACTGCCCTTGAATCAATTTTTTTAAGTGCTGAGGGGTGCGGATCTAGTTTTAGTCTTTTACATATAGTTAACTAGTTCTCCCAGCACCATTTATTGAATAGAGATTCTTTATTTCCCCAATGTATGTTCTTGTTTGGTTTATCAAACAGCAGGTGGCTATTAGATGTCAGTTTCATCACATGGTTTTCTATTCAGTTCCAAATCTCAATGTCTCTATTTTTGTGCCAACACCATGCTGTTTTGATCACTATGACCTTGTAGTATAGCCTAACATCTGATAGGTTGATACCCCTGGCTGTGTTTCTAGTACTAACAATTGCCTTGGCTATACAGGGTTGGTTTCTTCTGGTTCCATACAAAATGAAGAATTCTTTTTTCCACATCTTGAAAGTAGGATATTGGTATTTTAATGGGAATTGCATGGAATCTGGAGATTGCTTTGGGAAGTACAGACATTTTGACAATGTTGATTCTTCCCAGCCATGAGCATGGTATGTGTTTTCATTTGTTAATATCTTCTGCTATTTTTTTTTTCTTAGGGTTTTGTAATTTTCCTTGTAGAGGTCTTTCACCTCTTCTGTTAGGTATATTCCTAGGTATTTCTTTTTTTTTTTTAAGCTACTGTGAAGGGAATTGTGTACTTGATTAGCTTCTCATCTTGGCTGTTACTGGCATATACAAAGGCTACTGATTTGTGGACATTGATTTTATATCCTGAGACATTGATATATATATTTTTTGAGACAGAGTCTCATTATGTCACCCTCAGTAGAGTGCTATGGAGTCACAGCTGACAGCTACCTCCCTCTCTTGCCTTAGCCTCCCGAGTAGCTGGGACTACAGGCACCCACCACAAAGCCTGGCTATTTTTTGGTTGTAGTTGTTATTGTTGTTTGGTAGGCCTGGGTTGGGTTTGAACCCGCCAGCTCTGGTGTATGTGGCTGGTGCCCTAGCTGCTAAGTTACAGATGCTCAGCCTGAAGTTATTAGAGATTTTACTTTTCTGTTTCTAATTAATCTGGCCAAAGGTTTATCAATTTTATTTATTTTTTCAAAAAAACCAACTTTTTGTTTCATTAATTTTCTAAATGATTCTCTGCTTTCAATTTCATTAATTTATGATTTAATTTAGGTTATTTCCTTTCTTATTCTGGGTTTGGGATTAGATTGTTCTTCTTTTTCCAATTCCTTAAGATGGTTCATGAGTTTGTTGATGTTCTTTCTGTTTTTTGAATGTAGGCATCTAATGTGATAAATTTCCTTCTTAGGACTGCTTTTCCTATATCCCACAGGTTTTGGTAACTTGTGTCTTCATTGTTATGTTTGAGAAATTTAATGCTTTCCTCTTTTATCTCTTCCTGAACCCAATTATCATTCAGCATAAGGTTGTTTAATTTCCATGTCTTTGTGTGGGGATGAATGTTTTTGTTGGAGTTGAGTTCTACCATTGCCATGTGGTCTGAGAAGAAACAAGGTATAATTTCTGTTCTTTTAATTTTGTTGAGGTTTGATTTGTATCCTAGGATGTCATCAATTTTGGAGTATGTACCATGGGCTGATGAGAAAAATGTATATTCTTTAGCTTTGGGATGGTGTGTTCTGTATATATCTATTAATCTCATTTGTTCTAAGGTCACATTTAAGTCCTTTGTACCTTTGTTTGGTTTCTGTTTAGAAGATCTGTCCATTTCTGTCAGAGGGTTGTTAAAGTCCCCAACTATGGTGTTATGGGGTATCATATTGCTCAGATCCATCAAGGTCTGTGTCACAAATGTGGGAGCATTTAAGTTGGGTGCATAAACATTTAAATTGAAATGTCTACTTGATGTATTGTTCCTTTGACCAGTATAAAGTGTCCATCTTTGTCTTTCTTAACTTTAGTAGCTTTAAATCTGCTTGTATTTGAAAATAAGATTGCAACCCCTCCTTTCTTCTGATTTCCATTTGCTTGAAATACTATTTTCCATACCTTAACTCTGAGTCTTGATTTGTCCTTCAAGGATGGCTTGTGCTTTTTTATCCAATCAGCCAGCCTGTTCTCCTTCATTAGGGAATTCAGTACATTGACATTAATTGAGAGAATTGATAGGTGTGGTGGAGTTCTATTTATCTTTTTTTGTGAAAGTCCATTGTGTAGTTTTATCCTTTGAGCCATTGTGAAAGCTAAGTTTTGCCCTTTAGCTTCTGGGTGTTTACTTTGCTGGTGGTCCATTATTATGGTCAGTGTTGAGAATCGGTCTAAGTGTTTCCTGTAGAGCTGGACTTGTTGTGAGAAATTTCCTCAGTATTTAAATATCCACAAAAGATTTGATTTCTCCATCAATTTTGAAGCTTACTTTAGCAGGATACAGAATTCTGGGCTCAATATTGTTTTGTTTAAGAATGTTGAAGGTGTATGACCATGGTTTTCTGGTTTGGAAAGCTTCAGTTGAAAAGTCTAGTGTCAAGCTTGGCATGGTGGCTCACACCTTTAATCCCAGAACTTGGGAGGCTGTAGCCTAAGAATCCCAGCACTTGGGATTTTCTGAGCTCACAGGTTCAAGATCAGCCTTAGCCAGAGTGAGATCCAGTCTCTAAAAATAGCTGGGCATTGTGGTGGGCACTTGTAGTCTCAACTACTTGGGAGGCTGAGGCAAGAGAATCACTTAAGCACAGGTTTGAGGTTGCTGTGAGCTATGATGCCATGGCACTCTACCAAGAGTGACAAAGTAGGACTCTGTCTCAAAAAAAAAAAAAAAGAAAAGAAAAGAAAAAGTCTGTTGTCATTCTAATGGCTGTCTCTGTAGGTCAGTTGGTGCTTACTCTTAGCAGAATTTTTTCTTTCATCTTGACTTTGAACAGGTTCATTACAATGTGTCTTAGAGAAGCTCTGTTTGAGTTGAGATGACCTGGGGGTTTGATATCCATCTCAAGGGAGTGTGCAGGGTTCTTTAGTAAAACCTGCCAACTCAGGTGTATGTGGCTGGTGCCTTAGCCACTTGAGCCACAGGTGCCGAGCCTGATGAGTTTAGTTTTTGAGCTCATTTTGAGCTTTTGGTATTAGCAGTCTCAGAAACCCAACAGTGGAAAATGTGATGCTTTTGCTTGAAGGAAAGATAAAAAATAGTAGGAAAATTTTAGATTGCTTCATTCACATAAAGGTTTGGGTTGAAATTTGGTGAAAAGGATGATCAGGAAAGAAGTGGGGGGAGGACTCTATTAGCCTTTAACTTGTAGAATCAGGAGGAAGAGCCAGGAAAGGAATAAAAAAAGAAGCATTAGAGAGGACAAAAAGGAAATTAAGGGAGTGTAGTGTTTTTCTGAAGGTGAAAAGCAGGCAGAAATGAAAAAGCAGAATAGGAGAGTTTTAAAGGTTCACATCTAGTAAGTGATGCACATCCAAGGTCCCCAGATGGAGGTAGGATGAAAATCTTTGGGGCATTGAAGAGACCAAGGAATGTTACCCAAGGTGGGAGAGAGTCTCTGTATAAAGTCAATGTCGCAGAGTGTTGTGGTGAGAGGACAGGAAGCACACAGGTGGCCAAACCATCCATGTCTTGACTACAGACCTCTGTCTGCCATCCTGGTGTCTGAGGGACATCTATGAATCCTTCAAAGGAAAGAAAATTATTGAAGTTAAATAAAGGAATGCTATTTACCAATATCTACTTACCTAATTCACAAGGTTGCCTGATGCTTGTCATCACCTCAGTAAATCATGCCACTGACACTCTCAGCATGCCAATACCAGAGGCTAGAAGGCTGCTTTCTGGGACACCTGTCTGCTGCCTCCAGTTAGCTGACTAGTGGTCAGCTCAGGTTGGAAAAGGGACTTCAGCTGTTATGGTACATTAGTGTATGCAGTGTTCTCTTCTCTCCCTCAAAATGAACCTAAAAAGCACAGTTACTTAATTATAATATTTAATTTTTTCCTGTGGACTGCTAATCATAAATAGAATATAAGAAATGCTATTTTAAAAATCTGAGATTTGAGCTTATGTATTATCTAATCTGTGTAAACAGGATTTTGAATCAAATCTAGTCTTCTTCCTTAGTCTCCCTTCATCTACTCTGTCTACATCCTCTGATTTCCTAATTCTCTTTGATTCCTCTTTAGTTATTCCAGATGCACTCTGGATATACGAATCATGTAACATTTCCATAGAGCCATCCTGTCTGGCTCTGGAGGTAGCTTTCTAATTAAAGTCGTTATCTATCTGTACCACCTTGCTCCTTGGATTTTGAAAGTGTTTATAGATTGTGAGACTATTTGTATTTGTTTACATTTTCCAAAGGTTGAGGGAAATAGCATTTTGAATGCAGCCAATACCCACCCATTTGTACACTTTGTTTTCCACCATTCTCATAAGACACCAAAAGTGATGTCTTCACGATCAGTTACGAGGTGGATGGAAAGAGAAGGAGGGATGTGTATTCTGCACTTATTTTGCAGTCTCTTGTTTTGCTTAGATTGACAGTGTCACTGTCTTTGACTCTGTAATGTCAGTTTAATTGTGACAAAGTAATAAGATGTAATACTTTATAAAATAATCCATTTGAAGTTTACTTGTTATTTGCAAACAGGAAGAGCGTGATAAAGTATAAAATAATTTTTCTTCTCCATTACACACCACGTTGTAATTTCTGCAGCATCTCAAGGCTCTTTTTGCAAACATTCAGAGTAAGCGTTAAAGAAGGCACTATACCCTTTGCCTTGCTGGACATGACTTAGGAAAGCGGACTCAGAAATTATCATTGCCAGGTCACCTACCTCCTGGTCACTAACATTTAGCCTATGTGGGGTCTCAATTCTTTTCTTTCCATGGGCTTTTGGATCATTCAGCCCTAAGACATTGGAGCTGAAGTCCATCACATCTGCTGAAATGGACCAGTTCCCTTTGTTATACATACCAGGACCAAATTCTAGAATGGATTGCATTGCAGAAGGTGAAGGCAAAAACTGAAATAGGCAAGAGTAGGCAGTAATAGGGATAGAGGGACATAGGGACATGGCACTTGGGACTTTGGAGAGCAAGTGAAGCATGTGAATCAACCACGTACCATCTCTGGCCTTTATGATGATAAAAACAAATAAACAAAGAAACAGAACAAATTGGACTAAATATGACTCTGTGAAGCCCATGTTTAGATGACTCTTCCTTTGTATCAGGAACCTTATTGGGTTTCTCACTATATTTGACTCCTCCCCACCCTGGGCTGGCCATAGAGGCTTTATTACTCTTCAGCAATAGTCATGTGGCTCCAGGGGGCACCATGCCACAGAGAACTTAGTGCTTTCAAGATCCTGGGGAGTAACAGCATCTGTAAGTTAGGAAGGTTTGTGGGATATTGGAAGATGAGGAAATAAGGCATTAAGAATGAAAGAAAAGAATGAATAAGATTGCTGAGGGGAATGGTGGTCAAGAAAATTGAAACATTTACTTTGAGGATTAATCTTCCTTGGGCAATGTTGAGTTCTTCCCTGAAAGAATACTCGTATGTCATAAAAATATTCTTAATACTCATTAGTTTTCCTTTATGCCTCAGGGTTTGACCTTCCCTAAATCATTATAGACGGGCTTCTTGCTTGATTCAAATCTGACAGGAAACTGTATCCAGAAAATTGGAAGGAGAGAAGAAATTAAGAAAAATTTTTATAAAATCTTTAAACAAATGAAAGAATTAAACCTATCTTCTGCTTTGAGAATGTGAGGAATGCTTTATCTTTGTCTGAAGTTCTAAGAACAGCAGCAGCAGCCAGCCCCCCTCAATGAAAAATTTCTCAGATAGATAATAGAACTCAGTAGGATTCCCTAGTCTCAACCTGAATATTCTTGAGTTCTAACTTTAAAGGCTAACTGAAAAGTATTATCTTTTTGAGCTTTATTGGTTTTCAGTGGCCTCTTGAGATGAATTCCCTCTGCACCCATACCATTTGAACAAAGCTGCCCCAAAGTGGCTGCCATGACTCTCTTAATGCTTTCTTTTTTCTCTGTGAGAAAAAAATATATATCATCTATGGCCTATATTCAATAGTACATGTGGTGTGTGCCACACCTTTTGGGGGCAGAACACGATTGTAAGAGGGACTTTACCCAACAAATGCAACCAGTGTAACATGGTTTCTTGTTCCCTCAATGAATCCCCAACAATAAAAAAAAAAAAATAGTACATGAACCCAGGCTAAGATTTGCAAGGATAGATCTGAAGCAAACATTACCACTGACCAAATAGTTATACTTTGCATTTTATTTCCTCACTTTGGTCATCTCTGTTTATTTGTCCCTTTACCAGGGACAGAGAAAAAGGGTGATGTGTTTGCTGTCCCTAAAATGGGACCAGCTTTGCAAACTTCACACTGTAGAAACTGGTTGCTTGTGCTTAGGCTCCCTGCTTGCAATTTCGATAGCTACCAACACATTGGTGGTTACTCCTTTAAGCCCTTTTGCAGGCATTGAAAAGTGCTTTGCTAAATATTTATGATGATATTTTATAAACAGTGAAGAATGTATAGCTTTATATATATTTAATTAAATAATAATTACTTATGGTTTTATATTAAATTTAAGAAAAAATATTGGAACAATATTTAAAGAAATAGCACCACCTAGGGACAAGTTAATGTCAGCTCTGCGATTTCTGCCTTCTGTCTCCTTAAAGGTCTGGGATTGCCGTCAGTTTTAATTGGAAAAGTATGTTTTAAATCCTTATTCGAAAGTAGTTCCCAGACTTTTCAGTGTTAGACCTGTTTACAGTTCTGACAGCCACGACAAAGCTCTGGAATCAGATAACTTTCAGGAGCTGTCTTTGCTGTGTGCCTTGTGGTCAGTGATGGAACTCTCAGGTTTGCTTCTCTTTTTCTCTAAAAATATTATTTTCAAGAAAGCTTCAAGCTTCCTTTCATCCTCCTTTCTCAATCTTTTCTAATTGGGGTTATGATCACATGAATATGGAGAAACGATTGTATCATTTTTTTATTACCCCCATCTAGCTGAGAACCTTTAGCTATGATGATTTTTTTTTCAGTCAAAATGAAGGTACCGCTTTGCTTAACACTTTTCCTCAGCACAGACTGTGTATAACTTTTTTCCTTCTCTCTAAGGAATAGAATTACAGGACATAATAAAATTCTTGCATTGAAATCTTATAGTTTTATAAGTTATTTTAGCCCATAATTTGAAGCAATGATTCTTAAACTTTAGTGTGCTGTGTGTGTTAGAAATGGGGACCCTTTTACACTGATTTCAATTCAGTGGGTCTGGGTCAGGGCACAGAACTCATATTTTTAACAAAAACCCTGGGAGATTCAGATGTAAGCAGTCTGTGGTCCACTTTAAGAAATACTTAGTAAAATGATTATTTATTTTCCAAAGTGGAATTTTTAAATCAAAAAGTCATTTTAAAGCACAGATATTTATGTTTCACTACAAAAATGAACATGCATTTTTGAAACATCATATTTAACCTCAAACTTAGAGAAATGTTTCTCCTGGAACATATAAAAAATAATAGAGATACAATATTTGAATGAAAATATTTTCTCTCTATTGTGAATACTTTTGGTGTAAAATAACAGTGATATTTTCTTTTTGACCTGACTATTTTCAGAGGGAATTCTGTAAACTTGGCTGTTCCTTGATTAAATGCAGGACTTTAGTATTTGGTATAATGGTGACTGGTACATAGATTCTGTGTATATTCCGTGTTTTGGTATAAACTATGTCAGGAAGTTCCATAATTTACATCGTGAATGAAAAGCGATGTATAATCCAGCACACGTTTCCAGCTGATCATTCAAATGGTAATTTGGTAAAGAGTTGCATGCCTTAATCTTATGGTTCTAATGAGTTAAATGAACCAAGAGATTCTCTTTTGGAACATTCAAAGTGATTTCTTTTTAATGGAACTAGAATGTTGGTAATGGTGGAGGGTGCCAGGTTACTTTTGAGAGTTGCAGCAATTTACAGCAGTTTAGTCAACTTCAGTTCAAACAAGACCATGCAATTTAACACATCATTTGTATTTCAGGGGGGCACTATAGTCGAAAGTTGAAAAAAGAAAACACCTTGAAGGAAATCTTTGTCAGTACACCACAAGAGAAAAACATTTAACATTTTGGGTGACTGTTTCTTTAAACTTCTTTATAATGTGATGTTATGCAGTAGTAACTCAAGATGTTGTATACATTTTATCTTTTTCTTTCAAAATTATCTTTGTCCCTGTGATATATGATCATACTTAAACAAAATTTTGAATTGCTATTTTCTGGGCATTGTCAGCTGTGTCCGCGGGGATGTTTCAGACTGATGTCACTGGCTCCAGAGTACCTTCATTGTTTTGCTCTCTCTGTTTTTTTAGAGTAAAGATGGCAAAAGTCCACTGCACATGACAGCTGTCCATGGAAGGTTCACACGGTCACAAACCCTCATTCAGAATGGTAAGAGAGATGCTTTGGTAGTATCTATTTGAATAGTTTCTGGGTCTGAGTTTGGCTGTCAGTCATCTGAATGTGAATCTGGATGGTCTGTTTTAGAGTTTGGATAAGCATGTATTTACATAACACTTTGATGTACTTTGCTAAAAGCTCTTCATCAGACATATCATTAGCACCCAACTTAGTAGTAAAAACATTAACTCCCCCCCCAAAAAGAAAAAAGATTGCAAACTAATACAACCTCTATGGAAAGAAGTATGGAGAATTCTCAAAGAACTAAAAATGATTCCATTTGATCCCACAATCCCATTAGTAGGTATCTACCCGGAAGAAAAAAAAATCATTGTACCACAAGGCCATTTGCACTAGAATGATGGTTATTGCTGCTCAATTAACAATTGCCAAGATGTGGAAGCAACTCAAGTGCCCATCAGCCCATGAGTGAATTAACAAATTGTGGCATAAAATACCATAGGGTACTATTCAGACATAAGAAAAGATGGAGACTTTTATATTGCGTGGATGGAGTTGAAACATTTTTTTTTTTAGTAAAGTATCACAAGAATGGAAAAACAAGTAGCCAATATACTCAATACTAATATGAAACCAATATATAAAAAATACACACCCACATGAAAGAAAAACACAAGTATAGTCAAATAAGGGGGAGAAGGTGAGAAAGTGATTGGCAGGTTCTCACCTAATGTGCACAAGGTAAGGGTATTCAGCATGTCCCCTGGGTGAAGGGCTCCATTAAAACTTGACCTTTACCTTAGAAATGAAAACAATGTAACCTAAACATTTGTACTCTCATATTAATCTGAAATAACAAAACCTCCCATAAAACCACAGATTGACAATCAACTCCCAGGCAGGCTAAGAACATGCTAGCTTTGAAATTGGAAGTTATATATAGTAAAGCTCTGTAGTTGACCATCTCCCTACTTCGAACACCTCCTTAAGTTGACCTGATTTTCACAAACAAGACCTGCACCACATGTTATGTGTCAATGCAATAGGCCTAGTTTCACATGCTGACCACTTCTTTAAGATGACCTGATTTCCATAAACTGCACATGGGCCACATGTACATATCAGTCCTGTAGGTCTTGTTCTCCTAGTTCCTTATGTTGACCAGTTTATTATAATCCCTTGGGTGGTTAACTTATAGAGGGTCTACTGCACTTGAATAGGTTCAAGATTCGGTACTGTTCACACTGAAATTAATAAAGATAAATGGCATATGTTTTTTAGCAACAAATCTGAATTGTTAAAAAATATTTTTAGAATTCACCGTAGTTTCTGAGGCTGAAACCTAATTAAAGTGCTTGGGCAAAAGCCGGAAAAAATGAGATGACTCAGAGGAAAAGTAGCTAAGTACATGACTTAAAGGATCATAAAATCACAGACTCGATAGCAACCTTGCAAAGTTACATAATGTAGTACTTTTCCAGGCCCATAACAAAGGTATGCTTGAACCATCAGGTTGTCTCTGAAGCCAAAGTACTAGGGAGTAGCACTTCATAGCATGGTTTCTGCTACTTAGAGGGGGTCATGGCCGGTGTCTGTGAGTGGGTTGACTTTGAGAACCCAACTTCTGTTATCTTAGCAAATCTTAGAGGTGATTTTAAAAATATAAAAGGCTTAGTCCAGATCTTAAGCTGACATTCCAGGTCAATCCAGCAGTTCCTCAACTACTTTTAGTTGACCCATATTTCTACTTCTCAAAATTCTGATATTAGTGCTTTTTCTTGGGCCTAAATTTTTCGCATCTTTAAGAATTTTGGATGACATACACTTGAATTGTCAGTGGCACTGAGTTGTGTCATAGGCACTCATGTTATAAAATGAAGTCATTTGACATTCGGATGGAAGACGAGCCAGTGAAATTGTGCTTAGGAAGCAAAATGTCTGCAGCAAAATGAAGACAATTTATAAGCATGTCAGTGAAGTTGCAGGGGAAAAGAAATCCTAACAAATGTCCAGCAAGCCAAAGAAGATAAAATAGAAATTACCTGCACAGCATCCATTATTTCTAATTTGAAATCTATGCCCTGCTTTTGACAGTCAATCTATTGAAAAGGCCACTTTGTTTTATTTTGCTGGATATAAATAAGGGGGAGGGGAAGTGACCCCAGTTTCTCTCTTTTGAGCACTTTTCTTTTCTCACTGTACTTCTCAGCTGTTTTTCAAAAACAATGCCCACCTCCTTGAAATCAAACAAAACTTTTAGGAACAAAAAGCATTTAAAAAAAAATGTAACGTAAACTTAATCAATGGGCCTTAGCTCTGTGGTATAACAATTTTTGTTTCCTTTTAGAGCAATCCCAAGCACAGAGACAGGGCTGGAGAGTGCAAGTTTTCACCTTGTCAGCACTGGTGACAAGATTTATCCCTGTGTGCCACACTGTACTGTCTCCATACTGGGCACTAGACCATGGCCATCTCCCCTTTGTCCTGCTAGTAAGCTCACAACAATCCCAGGGGTTGCTGGCTGGTTTGACCTCTCTGAGAGCCATGCTGTAGGCTAGACGACTTCTGTGCTCTCCTTGGGCATTCTTGCGAGGCTTTTGAACTGGGGCAAGACCTGAAAGAGACTCCATCTCTTACCCTCAGTGATCATCAAGGGGTCTTTGCTTTAGAGCCTTTCTCATTTTTGTCTCACCTGGCATCTTGCTCTAGCCACACCCCCATATAAATCTTTTCAACTACCGTATGAGAAGGAGGTAATATTATCTCCATTTCAAAGATGAGGAAGCTGAGGCAGAGAGGTCGTCACTTGTGTCAGGATATGTGGCTCGTATGTTAAGGCACAGAGATCAGAACACAGGCAGTCTGACATTGAACTGAACTACTACGCTGATAAATAAACATGATTTCTGGGAAACCAATGATATTAAAATATTTTTTTAACAATTTGAAATCTGTAAGTAACTCCAGAAGTTACTTATATTTGAAATAAAGTTGTCCCTGTAAAAGGACGATTTGACACTCTCTTCTCTCAGTGAACACTTCTTTGCAATCATATCACATATGAGAGCTGTAAATTCTTCCATCTGACATTTTTTTAAATGCCCTTGGGGAGAAGAATAGGAAGTTCTTTTCTTTCCTCCTGTTTGTTGGCTTCCTTCTGTAAAAATCCTGGGTTGCTGCCAGGACTGTCGCTGTCCAGAGGCTCATGCTCCCGGGGCCTGGGGTCAGTCCTCTTGCGGGGGTCACAACTCAGCATCATTCCCTCTGTGCTCTAGGAGCTCGGAGGTTGGAACCACATGAAACATCATTCAGCTCCTGAGACCAAGGGAACATGCTCCTGGGGAATATTCTTTGTATTTATGTGTTTGTTTTGTTAAATTGCTTTGGTGTTTGGACTTGGTGTAGTATTTTTCTGCCTTGCTGACCGCTCTCCAGGTAGGGTTACCAGTTCTTCACGGTTGCTTTGGTAAGACAATCGTTTAAAAAATATTCTCTTCTTTCTTATTTAGTAAGCAGAGAGTGCTGCTTTCAGATCATGTTTTTGTTGTCTGAAGCCACATTGTCACGGTGAGAGAGGGAAGGGAACTAAAAGAAAACACAACCTGGTATCAGGAAGCTTTTGATCCGGCCATTCGCTCCTGGCAGTTACCTCAGATGCTGTCCAGCCAGTTTCTTTCTTTTTTTTTTTTTTAAACATTATTGTATCTTTTTTTTTTTTAATAAACTTTATTATTATTATTATTTATTTTTGCAGTTTTTGGCCAGGGCTGGGTTTGAACCCACCACCTCCAGCATATGGGGCTGGCGCCCTGCTCACTGAGCCACAGGTGCCGCCCTGTCCAGCCAGTTTCAAAAGTTCTAGGTTAGGATGACTCATTGTGAGATTTTGACCCTGTGGCTCACAATCTTTCTCAGGCAACTTAATATATGACCATTCTTGTTTGTGCAATAAAAACTAAGTTCAGATGAATGCTTAGATTATGCTGATGAATTATTATCCCTTCTGACATACCCCACATACTTCTAAACTCACAAATGTTTGTTTTTCTCATTTAGTATCAATAATCAATTATCAACAATTAACTTGCAACTTTCAAATTAATAGTTAAGATTTTTTTAATTTTAATTTCTATTTTTTTTTTTTTTAGAGACAGTATCTCACTCTGTTGCCCAGGCTAGAATGCAGTGGCATGATTATAACTCATTGCAGCCTCAAATTCCAGGCCTCAAGTGATCTTCCTTGTAAAGTAGCTAAGATTACAGGTACACACCATCACATCTGGCTAAGTTTTTTGAGTTTTTTAGAGATAGGGTCTTGCTATGTTGCCCAGGCTGGTCTCAAACTCCTGACTTCAACTGATCCTTCTGCCTCAGCCTCCCAAAGTGCTGGAGTTATAGGTGTGGGCTACTATGCCTGGCTAAGATATTTAATTTGAATTCCAAGAAGTTTGAAATATTTCCAAGTGAAAATAGAAAGGTTTGTGGAGTGATTATAAAATAGAAATTCACTCATAGTAGGGCCTACTTTAATAGAAAACATATTTCCAAATAACAAATACACAGTCTCTTTTATTCTTCTATTGAGTATTATGCTATTTTCCTGAAAAATACTTTAAATGATAATAAAAACTATATAGACAATAAATAATTATCTGTCCTTTTACAGTTTTTTTTTTTAAGACAGAGTCTTACTCTGTTGCCCAGGCTAGAGTATTGTGGCATCAGACTAGCTCACAACAATCTCAAACTCCTAGATTCAAACAAACCTCCTGTATCAGCCTCCCGAGTAGCTGGGACTACTAGTATGTGCCATGAGGCCTGGTTAATTTTTCTATTTTTAGTAGAGACAGGTCTCAGTCTTGCTCAGCCTGGTCTTCAACTTCTGAGCTCAAGCAATCCTCCCACCTTGGCCTCCCAGAGTGCTAGAATTATAAGCCTGAGCCATCCCATTGGGCCTGTATTTTTGTAGTTTTAAGTTGATTTATGAAATGATAATAACAAGAAAACCTTTATCAGCTCACACCCACTCTCTTTTCCACCCTTCCAAATATTTTTTATTCTTTTCTTTCTCTATTTGGCATATTTGAGGCTGGTAAATATGGAGGCCCTAACTCTTCCTAAGAAAAGTTTGGTGGCTCTTGGCTATGAGAGACGTGGAATGGTGCAGTGTTTATCTAGGGCAGAGGCTTCTTAGAAGTCTGGGGAACTTCCTCCCACACCTCCTGAGATCATTACCACAGGTGGGCTTTCTGGGTAGACCTCTGTGGGAAGTTCTCAGACAAATCAGTGCAGCCTCCATTGCTCTGAGGTGTCCCTAGAGACCAGGTGGCTGCCTGTCCCCAAAACTACCATCAAGTCATAAGATGAATCAATCTAAACTGGATACTTCTAAATTCAGATGCTAATGAACTCTTTCTTGAGTCCCTAGCAGACCACAATAACTAACTTTATTTTATTGTTTTCATGATTATAAAATTAGCACATACTCCTTGGAAACTAAAATCAAGTCGTTAGAGAAAACCTTTGTGATCCCCACCAATGTGTCACTCCAACACCCTCCAAGAATTTCTACTGACAGTTTGATGAATGTTCTGGATTTTTGCTATGTATTTAAAACTTTATGTTTTACCAACACTCCTGGCTAGAAAAAGTGTTGTTTGCCAAAAATAAATTTTGAGGAGTTGTTGGTCATAATAACCAATAGCAGGATTAACTTGAAAGAAGGACCATTCAGATGTTATTATGAGGATTTTATAATAGTCTTATTGCAAGAGAAGAAGTAATGTCGTTCCCCATATCTGAGAAGACTCTCATGGGCTTCTTTTTGGCATAGTGCTTGAGTATATTGCTAATGGGAATGCAGATGGGCACAGCTTTTCTCAAAAGCTATTTGTTAGTGTCAATCAAGAGCCTTTAAAATGTTCATATTTTTTATCCAATAGTTCTCTTTCTAAAAATGTTGCTGAAAGAAAATATATGAAAGGTAAAGATTATTGTAAATATGTTTATTCTTGTGAGTTTTTTTTTTTTTTTGAGACACAGTCTCACTATGTTACCCTGGGTAGAGTACTGTGGCATCATAGCTCACAGTAATCTCAAACTCTTGGGATTAGGTGACTCTCTTGCCTGAGCCTCCTGAGTAGCTGGGACTACAGGTGCCCACCGCAATGCCCGGCTGTTTTTTGTTGCAGTTGCCATTGTTGCTTTAGCTGGCCCTGGCTGGGTTCAAACCCGTCAACCTCGCTGTACGTGGCTGGCACCATAACCACTGTGCATCGGTGCCGAGGCTATTCTTGCGTTTTTCTTAACAACAAAAAGTTGGGATAGCCTCAGTGCCTGGTAATTGAGGACTTGCTAAGTAATTCTTTAAATTCTGATATTATGTAGCCAGTGATGATTATACAAGATGTCCATTAAATTCGTGTACAATTTAAAATAGTAAACTATTTTTGTTTGTTTGGTTGTTTCAGTTTTTGGCCAGGGCTGGGTTTGAACCCACCACCTCCGGCATATGGGGCCAGCACCCTACTCCTTTGAGCCACAGGCACTGCCCCAAAATAGTAAACTATTAATAAGAAAAAATTAATGACGTGGGAAATGCTTGTGTTATAATATCAAAGGGAAAATCAGGATACAAAACTCTATGATCTCAGCCATGGGAAAATTCTGGGAAAATGCACACATGTACACATACACACAATAGGAAGGAAATATTCCAGAATGTTAATACTGACTGTTTTGCATAATCAGTGAATTTATAAATAACTTGTATTTTCTTGTTTATATTTGACCGTATTTTCTAAACTTTCTACAATGAGTAAATTACTTTCTTAATCACGAATAAATTATTCAAAGCAATAATTTATCATATCTTATTAGATTTATCAAAGCCATTCATGTAATCTTTACATTTTTTAGGATTTGGTATTTCTTTTCTTTTGTATTTTTTGAGACAGAGGCTCACTGTGTCACCCTCTGTAGAGTGCTGTGGCATCACAGCTCACAGCAACCTCAAACTCTTGGGCTTAAGTGATTCTCTTGCCTCAGCCTCCAAAGTAGCTGGGGACTACAGGTGCCCACCACAACACCTGGGTATTTTTTGGTTGCAGTTGTCATTGCCGTTTAGCAGGCCCAGGCTGGGCTCGAACCCATCAGCTTCATTGTATGTGGCCAGCGCCCTCCTCTGAGCTATGGGTGCCAAGCCAGGATTTGGTATTTCTTATTCTGGCACACATAGATGTGTGTATAGTTTAGATATATACACTGATAATTATAGCATTAGTATATCTTGCAATGGTGTATTTTAGTTTAATTATGGCTTACATTAGGTTAGTGTAATTGATAATGAGAATACGGTGAAAATTCGAGGGAAATTTGTAGACCATTTTGTGGAACATAATTTTCTAATGAGGTGTGCTCTAAAATACATGGTATCTAAGAGCATGATTTGATAATTCATTTACCTGCAGTTTTCCATTATGATGCAGAGATTTTTTTCTGAACAGGATAGCCAGGAAAGAAAACCTTAGACTCACCCGAGTAGCTGGGACTACAGGAATTGAACTTGCATTCTGTGCCCCAGTGTCCAGGTGTTTTCTTTTGCTGGAGCAGAAGTATAAATGACTTTATGTGTTCATAGGCACACCCAGTGCCCATTTATTTCTCTGGGGTGCTCACCTGTTCTCTCCTTCCTTGACCTTTTCCTGTCATTTGGTTCAGGCCTTTTTAAAATAATAATTGAGTACATTGGATACTATAGCTTTCATATGAAGGCTAAAACCCAGTTATAGCATAAGAAATGGGGAGGGGGGCAAGGGAGGGGAGGGGAGGAGGGACGATGGATGGAGGGAGGGTGATTGGTGGGATCACACTTACGGTGCATCTTACAAGGGTACAAGTGAAAATTACTAAAAGTAGAATATAAATGTCTTCATACAGTGATTTAAAGGCCATGAAGGCTATGTTAAATAGTTTAATGAAAATATTTTAGATTGTATAT